>JAXIVJ010015724.1:5000-30748 GCA_036785665.1 Chirona hameri
CCCGGGCTGCGTCAAGATGAGATGCAAGAGCACTCGTGAAAATGTGGCTGGTGAGAAATCGGGCACTGCGTGTGTGAAAGAGCGATAAACTGATGTTACTCTGTTGCTGCTTCAGCGTTCTGGCTGATTACGCTCGCCTTAGTACATGGATATTATGCACGACTGAATAATTATTAATTTATTTCTTAAACAGGTCGTTAAGTGAAATAAGAAGATTTGGAATACAATAAGTCTGCAGCAGTTCAGAGGTGGTATACCTTAGTGCCTTGCGGAAAATTAAACAGGCAATATGGTCAGTTGCTCCGGCCAATGTGGTAGTTGGATATCTGGATGGCCTCTCTGGAATCCCATACGTGCTCTCCTTGGTTGCCGTCGTGCACCATAACCCTCACGGCCAGAGCTCATTTCTATCCTAATAAAACCACTTAAATGCAGCCGCTGGACTCATGCGTTTTCATGGTTTGTACTAACACATCGCACATGTCCTAAACGACCATCCATTGCCCGCAAAATTGTCTGCTATCAAAGCCACTGTCTTAACGGTCTCCGTTTGGCAGGAGACCATACGCGGCGTTCCAATTGCGTTCCAGCAGGGGCGCAGCCAGGGTGGGGCTATGGGGGCTAAAGCCCCCCCCCCCCCGCCCCGTTGCGGCTCAGAGGGGCCCATCTCGGGTCTGAAAGGGGCCATCGTGGACTCAGAAAGGGCCCATTTCAGGCCTGATAAACCCAATTTAGCCTCATAAAGCGAGCATCTCAGGTCCAGAAAAGGGCCCATCTCAGCTCTCAGGCCCGGTAAGGTCCCATCCTAAGTCCGGAGAGGGCCCATCTTGGGCTCAGAAAGGGCCCATCTCATGTCTGGAAAGGGCCCATCTTAGGCTGTGAATGGGCCCATTCTCAGATTTTGAAAGGACCCATCGTGAACTTAGAACAGGCCCATCTCAGGTATGGAAAGGGCCCATCTTAGGCTCAGAAAGGGCCGGTCTCATGTTTTGAAAGGGTTCATCGTGAATTCAGAAAGGTCTGAAAAGTCTCAGGTCTGAAAAGGGCCCATTTTAGGCTTCGAAAGTGAGCAGCCTGCATCTCAGGTCCAGAAAAAGTCCATCTCTGCTCTTAGGCCCGGGAAGGGCCCATCTCAGATCCGGAGAGGGCCCATCTTAGGCTCAGAAAGGGCCCATCTCAGGTCTGGAAAGGGCCCATCTTAGGCTGTGAATGGGCCCGTCTTAAGCTCAGAATGGGCTCATTTCAGGCTTTGAAAGGGTCCATCGTAAACTCAGGAAGGGCCCGTCTCAGTTCTGGAGAGAGTCCATTTTAGGCTTTGAAAGTGAGCATCTCAGTCCGAAAAAGACCCATGTCTGCTCTTAGGCCAGGTAAGAGCCCATCTCAGGTCCAGAGAAGGCCCGTATAATTTGGCCCTGAAAATATTTTTTAGGTCTGGAGAGGACTGGGAAGAGCCCATCTTTGAGCTGGGGAAGGACCGTTTCGGTAAATTCGGCCCAGAAAGGCCCAAGGACTGGTTAGGGCACATCTTACCCCTGAACTCAGACATGGCATGATCAATGATGGCTCACATGCAGACCAGAAAGGGCCCATCTCAGATCTGGAAAGGGCCCATTAAAGTCTAGAAAGCCCCCCCCCCCCCCTCCCTGTCTTGAGTCTGGGAATAGTCCAATTTAGGCCCGGAAAGGGCCCATCTCAGGTCTGGAAAAGGCCAATCAGAGGTTTTGAAAGACCCATCTTTAGACCATAAAGGACCATCATCGGCTCAGATGCCTGATGCCTCAGAAAGCTGCCCATCTGTCATATCGGGGGGGGAGGGGACAAAGGCCAAGACCCGCTGTCCCCTGCCTGTAGGTATGTGTGAGGGCGCCTTCAAAGTTCAAAGGTACATCGGTGGGCGACTTTGGTGGTATGTAGGAGGGCGCCTTCAGATATATATCGGAGGGCACCTTTGGAGGTATAAGGGAGGGTGCCTTTGAAGGTATGTAGGAAAGCATTTTCAGGGGTGTATTGGAGGTCGCCTTCTGAGCTATGTGGGAGGGCGCCTTCAGATGTGTATTGGAGGGTGCCTCTGGAAGTATTTTGGAGGGCGCTTTGAAGGTATGTGGGAGGGCGCCTTTAGAGGTGTATCGGAGCGCGCCTTTAGAGGTATGTGGGAGGGTGCCTTCAGGGATGTATCGGAGCGCGCCTTACATTCATTGAAACGCACCTCATATTCAGCCGGAGCGCGCCTCACATTCACTGAAGGGCGCCTTCTGCGCCCTTCGCTGAATGTAAGACGCATGTCATGAACCGTAGGCGCCTTCGGTGCGTGAGGGCGCCGGGGGGCATGGTGCAGTGACCCCCTAAATACACCTCTGACTCCAGCCGAATTGAACATTAACCCTTTGACGTTGCATGAAAAGAATATACTTCCAAAAATCAACTTTGCCCCCCCCCCCCCCTAACTCTATGAAGAGCTTCCACCGCTCCTGATGTTGTTACCCCCTCTACCCATTCCCTTGCTAGACCCTACGGAATCACTAGCGGATCCAGGGGGGGGGAGCAAAGCGGCAATGGCGACGCCACTGCCCACAGACCAAATAAAATTACTAGGGACAAATCCAAGTACACATGTACTTTAACATGGGACCATATTAGGGATGGATTAAAATTACTGGGGCAATGTCCCTAGTGTCCCCAGTGGTGGCGACGCACATGGAAAGCGGCCATGCCCCCCCCCCCCCCCGAAAAAACTGAAATCGGAGCAAAATAGACACATTTCCTGATATATAAGAAGCAACTTTTACTAAGGATAGTTTGTTTTAAATCAGCTATCAATGCATAAGCAAGCGAAATCCGATGAGTTTTCAGAATTGTGTGAGAATGGAATTTGCCCCCCCCAAAAAAAACGTTCTGGATCCGCCAATACACGGCATTTCCCATTGAATGGCTTTGGCAAAGCAAAAGATACCATGTGCTGTATGTAGCACACTTCATTAGCGTTCCCGGACCCTCAAATGGGTGGAACTAAAGCAAATGCATGGATTTTGTTTGGGGGGGGGGGCATCAGCCAATGATAAGGGGCCCACTTCGGTTAGCCCCCCCCCCCCCCCGTTTCAAAATCCTGGCTGCGCCCCTGCGTTTCAGTACCCCTGTTTCAGCGGGATTTCCAGTGGTTGAACCCGGTGCGCGTCCGGAGCGACCTGCTCGAGTCAGAGACGAGCGCCAATCCCCAGAGCATCGATCTCCTATGGGAACGGCCGACGGTGGAAACAGTTCGATGTCAGCGGCGTTTGAGTTATAAATTACAGAGGAAGGTGGGGAAGAGGAGAGGAGAGGAGAGGAGAGGAGAGGAGAGGAGAGGAGAGGAGAGGAGAGGAGAGGAGAGGAGAGGAGAGGAGAGGCGAGGCGAGGCGAGGCGAGGCGAGGCGAGGCGAGGCGAGGCGAGGCGAGGCGAGGCGAGGTCAGGCGAGGCGAGGCGATAAAGAAATTGATAGAGCGACGACAATGAAAAAGGAAAAGAAAATGAGGAACACTAGCAAAATGCCGAAAGGTGTCTGGTACACGATAGCAATCTAATCAAGACTGAGTAATTTGTTTGCCGAGGAAATAGCTGATCATAAACCATTGTACTAGGCTGCTCCCAAAAGGATTGCCATTCCCACTGGCGGACCCAGGGGAGGGGGGGGGGGGCGGCAGGCCCCCCCCCCCACACCCATCCCACGATCGACGGGGACGGCAATAGAAATAAGCCCCCGAAAGAAAAAAAATCCGCTGAAACTGGCGATGAAAAATGGGTACTGACTGCGAAAAATAACTTCTTGCGAACAAAAAAACACGTTATTTTTTCCCTCGTTCGTATTACCTCTATTTTGTAGCATTTGGTAGCAGGAGGGAAAGTGGGGCGTGCATATTTGGAAATGTCGAATACAAAATCCAGACCCATCATACTAAAGTAGCCACAAGTCAGCCAAAACTAAAGATATTGCTTTCAAATTCGGTTTGGGTATTGTCTATACTTCGTTCTCCAATATATATTCCGGTTTTTGAATATATTTGGAAATGTTAATTTTGTGGATTTTTTTTCTCCAACTTTGTTTTCTCATAAAATCATATTAAATATAAAATCATGTGAAAAATCCGGAATATATATTGGAGAACCAAGTATGGACGATGCCCAAACCAAATGTCAAAGCAATATCTTCAGTGTTGACTGACGTATGGCTTCCTAAGTATGCTGGGTCTTGACTTTGTATTTGACATTTCCAAATATGCGTGGCGCGTTTGGCACTATTTTCGATCTGGAGCGATTCCTAGAACCAACGTAAGTTAAAAAAACGTCGCGTTTTGGCGCCAAACTTTATAGCGCTGAATAGCGTGCGTGGAACGCATTTCGACAGTATTTGAGTTATTGCGACTGGGACTTGGATATCGTTGTTTTCCCCTTTCCGGTAAAATGTAGCCAAATAAAATTCACACTTTGTGAATGTGTAGGTAAAGTTAATATTGTTCATTGTCAAGGTCATTTTAAATTACTATAGCTTGGGATGGCTACTTTGGCCTCATGTCATATCCAGACTAAAGTAATTTCAGGTACCAATTCTAAATCTGACACCCATTTTGCACCATGCTTAGGCACCTAGACCGGTGCATTTTATGGGTGCTATGAGTAGAGATCTCACAATTTTTTGCATTTCCAACTAGTCAAGATCAGACTCAGCATGAACTAAGCTACAAATTTGTGAAAGCGACAGAAGAGGTAAATTGGGTTTGTCTGGTTTTTACCACTGGTGGATCCAGGGGGGGGGGGCATCAGGGCCAAATGCCCCCCCCCCCCCCCACACACACACACAGGAATATGGCGGGCATGCAATACAAAGATGTCCCCCGCCCCGCCCCCCCCCCCCCCCCCCCACACACACACACAGGAATATGGCGGGCATGCAATACAAAGATGTCCCCCGCCCCGCGACCCCCGCCCCCGTCCCCCGCCCCGCGTGGTCCTGCATATGTGTAAGGTTATGGTCTGGCTGATTCTCGGCCGGGCGCTCGGACCGGTCCCCGGCGACCATGCTCGGGCGCGTGCGTGGTCCGGTGGCCTGAGGCGCTGGTCCGGTCAGCCTGCACGTGACCAGGCTGAGCGGTGATTGGGTGGCGCCGAGCGTGCCGAGGTGACCGGGGTCCCGGCCGCGCTCGGCGGGGGGATTCTGGCGGAGACCGTGACGCGGTGCGGATGTGCTGTGACGCGCTGTGTGAGTGTGGTGCGGATTGCGGTTGTTAACGGCAATAAAGGCCCAAAACGAAGCTGCGTATTAAGCAAGATTTCATTGGTGACAGCGTCTTAAATCGAACCCGCGCTCTTTCGTGATCAACTGGTACACGACTGCTGCTGGTGCAAGACGTCTGCGGGTGCACATCTGGTGAACGTCGTCTGCCGACCCGCTCGTCTATCGCAGCCGCTCGTCTGCCGACCCGCTCGTCTGCCGGCCCGCTCGTCTGTCGGCCCGCTCGTCTGCCGGCCCGCTCGTCTGTCGACCGCTCGTCTGTCGACCGCTCGTCTGTCGACCGCTCGTCTGTCGACCGCTCGTCTGTCGACCACTCGTCTGTCGGCCGCTCGTCTGTCGGCCGCTCGTCTGTCGGCCGCTCGTCTGTCGGCCGCTCGTCTGCCGGCCCGCTTGTCTGTCGGCCACTCGTCTGTCGGCCGCTCGTCTGTCGGCCGCTCGTCTGTCGACCGCTCGTCTGTCGGCCGCTCGTCTGTCGGCCGCTCGTCGGCCGCTCGTCTGTCGGCCACTCGTCTGTCGGCCGCTCGTCTGTCGGCCGCTCGCCTGTCGGCCGCTCGTCTGTCGGCCGCTCGCCTGTCGGCCGCTCGCCTGTCGGCCGCTCGCCTGTCGGCCGCACGCCTGCTGTTGCCGGTGGTGCCACGCCTGCTGTTGCCGGTGGTGCCACGATCAGCTGTCTGGTGCCCCGATCAGCTGTCTGGTGCCCCGATCAGCTGTCTGGTGCCCCGATCACCTGTCTGGTGCCCCGATCAGCTGTCTGGTGACTCCGTAAAAGCTAAGTGTGTGTTCATATTTTCTTGTCACCATGAAAAATGAGGGGGCTGAAGGTCATGGTGGGACCGAGGGAACTGCTGGTGGGGCACAGGGAGCGAGGGTACGGTTAGGAGGGATCACGATGGCATCTCCCAAGTTCTCCGGGGAGGGGAAGTTTTCCCGATTCCTGTCCGATTTCGAGGGATTTTCCTCTCTTCATAATTGGAATGATGATACACGCCTCACGTTTTTGCCGCTTTGTCTGTCAGGGGTGGCTCGAGATGCATACGAGTCTCTGACGGGAGAGCAGCGGAAATCGTATAAGCAGACCGTGGATGGTCTGAGCGCTTTGTTCGAGAAGCCCAGTGCTCTCGATGCTCATGCCAAACTCAGACAGTTGCGGTTCGATCCCCACGAATCCCTGGACGTTTTTGTCATAAAATTTCGAAAGCTAGTGCAAGATGCATTTCCGGGCAGCGACAATGACATGCTCCGGTTAAATTGCTTCCTGGCAGCCCTGCCAGTCATATCAAATTGATGTGGTATCCAATGGCATTGATTCGTTCCCGGCTGCTGTCGAGAGGGTCCGAAGCATGATGCGGGGCGAAAGTTTGCGCTCGCACCCTGTAAGACAGGTCGCCGACGATCAGCCGTCGGTGCTGCAGCAGATCCTGACCCGCCTAGAGCAGCTTGAGCGACGCGTTAGCGCGCCGAACCCAGCAGGTGTACCGGTCTCGGCAGAGGCGGCTCCGCCCTCCGGTACGACTCGCCTCGGACCTGTTGATGGGCGCCACCGGGGCCCAACCAGAGCGTGTTTCGTCTGTGGTTCCCTGGGGCACTTGGCGGCTTCGTGCCGATTGCGTAATCGCATGTGCTACAGCTGCGGACAAGCAGGACATTTGGCTCGTGTCTGTCGCACCGATCGTTCGGAAAACGGGCCGGGGGCCCCCGCTCACGGTCCCGGAGCGGGAGGCCCCAGCCGCGCGCGGCAGAGCCAGTAGGGAGCGGCGGCTGTCCAGATGGGGCGACAGGCAGCATTCACTTGCGGGATGACTTGACATTTGAAGCTAGAGTGTCTGGTACAGTCACCAGATGTTTGCTTGACACAGGCTCTACGATCAGCATATTGCATCAGTCTGTATTCGATTCCTTCACTGGCGTGAAACTGCTCAAAACCAGTACTCGGGCTAGGACAGCCTCCAAAGATCCTCTTTCCCTGTCAGGAAGAGTGACCGTTAAATTCGAATTGGGAGGAATCTCTCATATGATTCCGTTTTTTGTTTCCGAGGCCATTGATACCCCATGCCTTCTGGGCTTGGACTTTCTGCAACATGTTCCTTGTGTGATCGATCTCCGCAGGAGAGTGCTGCTGGTTACCCCCGGAGAGTCTGTTCGGACGGTATCGGCTGAGATGACTTCTGTGGGAAAGATGGTGGTGGGGAAAGATTTTTCGGTTCCGCCGGGGTCAGAGCTGATTATTCCGACATACGTCCACAACTGTGGGTACAGCGGGCCGGCGGTGGCAGAGCCCACGTGGAGCCACCCTGGGGTGGAGGTGGTGCGGTGCATTGTGGATGTAGGTCGCTCAACGGTGCCCCTCCTGGTGCGTAATGTCACAACTGAGCACATCACTATTCCAAAACACTCTGAAGTTGCTGATCTTGAGGTTGGTTTTGTAGAGCAGTTGTTGCCGGACAATGAGCCCGCGTCTTTGTCCAGTTTGGAGGGCATGATTGATTGGGACGGTTGTGCACTCTCAGACGGGCAGCGTAAAGCGTTTCTTGCTGTGCTGAAAAAATACGAACCGATGTTTGATGGTCATATAGGTGTTACAGACGCGGTGAGCCACAAAATTGAAACCGGAGATCATCCTCCCATCAGGCAGACCCCACGTCGCTTGCCGCCTCATCTGAGAGACGAGGTGCGGGCTCAGCTGGACGAGCTAGTGGGTCAGGGAATTTTAGAAAAATCTGATAGTAGCTGGGCATCACCCATTTGTGTGGTCAAAAAGAAAAATGGTGACAATAGAATTTGTGCTGATCTTAGAAGGCTCAACTCGATCACCAGACTTCCCGCTTATCCAATAGCCCGCATTGACGACTCGCTGGAGGCTTTGGCTGGTTCTTCGTTGTACTGCACACTTGACATGAACTCGGCGTATCACCAGATGCCCATAGACCCAGCTGATCAAGACAAAACTACCATTACCACTCCGTTCGGTAACTTCCGGTACACCCGAGTTTGCTTTGGGCTCAGCTCAGCACCCTTCACTTGCGCGAAGCTGCTCGATATCGTTCTCGGCGACCTGACCCCGAAAACGTGCGTGACTTATTTTGACGACATAATTGTACACGGCAACAGTTTCACAGAGGTATTGAATGGATTGGACTCAGCACTGTCCCGCCTCAACTCAGCAGGTCTCACGTTAAATCTTCGAAAGTGCCAGTTCTTTCGGAAGCGGGTGACATTTCTTGGTCATGTAGTGTCTGGCGACGGCATGGCCACAGATCCCGAGAAAATCAAGAAGGTGCGTGAGTGGCCAGTGCCACGGACAGCAAAGCAGCTCTCTGGCTTCTTGGGTTTGTCGTCTTATTTTAGAAAGTATGTGGACAAATTTGCGCAAATTTCTGCTCCCCTCTTCCGCCTAACTGCTCGGGACACGCAATTCCGGTGGACTGATGAGGCTCAGCGTGCCTTCGAGAGCTTAAAGCGGTCTCTCAGTGAGGCTCCTCTGGTGGCATTTCCCCGGTTCGGTGACGACGCGGCCGCCTTTACACTGGACTGCGACGCCAGCGACGAAGGGATTGGCGCTGTCCTGCTCCAGGAGCAAGACGGTGTAGAGCGAGTCGTAGCATTTGGGAGCCATCGCTTGTCGAAAGCGCAGAGAAATTACTCTACTACTAAAAAGGAACTTCTTGCCTGTGTTGTATTTACTCAGGAGTTCTCGCATTACCTTTTAGGCAAGAAATTTCGGCTTCGAACGGACCACAGCAGCCTTCAATGGTTGCTAAATTTTAAAAACCCTTCAGGTATGCGCTAGGTGGCTAGATATTCTCGGTGGCTTTCAGTTCGACATTGTTTTCAGGCCTGGTGCCCAAAATGTAGTTGCAGACGCTTTGAGTAGACGCCCATCTGAGGTCAGAGATGCGTCGTGTCAAACTGACACCGCTGATGCATGTCGCCACGTGTCCAGCGATGACTGGTCGATGAGTTTCATCCAGGTCGAACAGAAGAATGATCAGTTGATAGCAGATATTTGCCGTCATTTGAGTTCTGGAAGCCGACCGCTGAAGCGTGATGTGGCAGCTGAAATGCGGCCTCTGTTGCGGCAGTGGGACAGATTCCGCTTGCTGGAGGGCGTTTTGTTCAGGGTGTGTCGAGCGCGCCCTCACGGACCGGAGCAGCTCCAGATCGTAGCTCCCAGGTCGCTGGTGCCAGGCATTTTGACTTCCATGTATTCGGGTCCCACAGGCGGCCACTTCAGCGCGGAAAAGTTGCTTGCACAGGCGCGGCTTCGCTTCTGGTGGCCTGCAATGACTGCAGACATTCGCAGGTTCTGTGCAGAGTGTGACAAGTGCGGTTCGCGCCAGTCGCCAATTCCTCAGCCACGAGCACCGATGGGGGAATTGCATGCTTCTGAGCCCTGGGAAATCGTGTCGATCGATTTCCTGACTTCCCTCCCCTCCACAGCGCGCGGAAACAAACATTTGCTAGTATGTTGTGACCACTTCACCAGGTGGGTGGAGGTTTTCCCTCTCCCAGACATGACTGCTACTACGGTAGCCCGTGTTCTCACTCATGAGCTGTTCTCTCGATTTGGTTGTCCCAAACAACTGCATTCAGATTGTGCGGCAAATTTCAGAGGTGAGTTGATCGCAGAGGTGTGTCGACTCATGGGTATTCGCAAAACCAGCACCACCAGCTTTCATCCTCAGGGTAATAGCCGGTGTGAACGGATGATGAGGACCGTTCTCGGTATGTTGTCCAAATACCTGGACGACAACCACAATGAGTGGGATCAGCACCTACCTCTCCTGATGTTGGGCTATCGTTCACAGGTGCACAAGTCGTTGGGCTATAGTCCGTTCTTTCTAATGCTCGGTCGTGAGCCTCGCCTGCCTGTCGACGTCGAAATCGACGCAGCTCGTGCGTCGAAGTCTACCTCTGTGGCGTCCTATGTCGACAAATTGTGTGCGGGGCTACGTACTGCTTATCGCGAGGCTATCCGTATGTCCCACTCTAGTAACGCGAGAAACAAGCGGATCTATGAGAAAAAGTTGAACACGTTTTCTTATCAAATTGGAGACAAGGTGTCTCTGTTCAAAAACGTTCCGAAACGAGGAGAATATTACAAATTTGTTCGGCCATGGAAGCCGGCCGTTATTGTGTCCATTCACGGAGAGCTTAATTACACTATACGCCTGGAGGGTACTGGCCAAATATTGAGGGTTCACCACAATAGGCTCAAGCCGCGCCAGTGCCCGGAACAGGAGCTGGAAAATATGAACAGCGAGGCGGGAAACGCAGGTGGGACTGATCCTTCGTCAGGGGTGGAAGGGGTAGTGGATGGGCCGGTTGAGGCTGGCCGGCAACGGTCTGGGCGTGCAAAGAAACCTATAATGACTCGTGATGACGCAGATTTATCTGACGTTAACCTGAGCCTAGTTGGGTCACCTTTGAGGACACAGAGTGACCTTCCACAGTCTGGTCCTGGCGCGGGGGCGTCGCAGGGCGCTGGTAGTGATCCCAACGTGACGCCGCAGGATGCTGGTGGTGATCCCGGTGTGGAGACGCCGCGGAGCACTAGCGGAGATCCAGATGTGGTGACATCTCGGAGCACTAGCCCTGATCCCGGAGTGGGGGCGCCGCTCAGCGGTGGTGATTCCGGAGTTGTGACGCCGCAAAATGTGGATACTGAGTCAGAGGGAGCGGCAGCCGTCGCTGATGGCACAGCTGCTGGTCCTAGGCGGTCTGCTCGGGTCAGACGGAGCCCAGACTATTTCACATTCAGTCTGGTACT
This sequence comes from Chirona hameri, assembly GCA_036785665.1. Lineage (NCBI taxonomy): Eukaryota > Metazoa > Arthropoda > Thecostraca > Balanomorpha > Balanidae > Chirona > Chirona hameri. The sequence goes on from JAXIVJ010015724.1 coordinate 16,032, forward strand.
GCTGCTTTGGGTTCTGGCGCGCTTTCCGTTATAACCCGCAATGCGGCTGATCCTACCTGCTTGTGGTCGGGAACTGAATTGTTGCTTTGGACGGGTTGGGCTGCACCTGATAGCTTGTACAACCAGTGTTGTTTGACATTGGATAACGTCGGGTATTTGGGAATTGCCTAGCCGCTCTGTCTGGTTTGCCCGAGTAGCAGGGATGACGTGTTTTTGAGGCCATTGTCTGACCGAGTAACATTGACTGTTCGGTTCCTTTTTGGATCCGCGAATTCCTGATCCAATCTTTGTTCTTTCAGGCATTCCCGACCATTCTGGGGCTGGGTGCACGGTGGCGCAACGATCCGGTTCATCGTGAAACTCCATACGCGGGTGAAACGAGACGCTCGCCGCTTACTGATACTGGGGTGACGCTGGACACACCGAGCCGGTGGTTTGCCCGGAAGTGTTATGTGCGCGCGAAGCGAGATGTGTGTAGGTGAGGGGGACTGTAGTGCTTGTGCTCATGTACAGGGGGAAAGAGTGTAAGGTTATGGTCTGGCTGATTCTCGGCCGGGCGCTCGGACCGGTCCCCGGCGACCATGCTCGGGCGCGTGCGTGGTCCGGTGGCCTGAGGCGCTGGTCCGGTCAGCCTGCACGTGACCAGGCTGAGCGGTGATTGGGTGGCGCCGAGCGTGCCGAGGTGACCGGGGTCCCGGCCGCGCTCGGCGGGGGGATTCTGGCGGAGACCGTGACGCGGTGCGGATGTGCTGTGACGCGCATTGGCTGTAAGAAGTAAGAAGTGATTATCGAGCGGGAGCGAAGCGCCCGTGAGGTTTCTCGTCAACTTACTAGACAAATTTACATTTGCCCCGGCCCCACCCGGCCCGAACCGGCCCGACACGGCCGTAGAGACGCTTTTTGGAAGCCAATAGCTTTGCAACCATTGCTCCGATTGAGATAAGGTTTTCACCATTGGATAGGACCACCAAATCAATTTTGTTTTTGGTATGGTGCGTTCTGATAGGGGTGGTACCTCAGCGCGTGGCACACGCAAACTTCGAAATGAACACAAAAGTCATGATTGATCAAAAATGGCTTTATTGATCTAAGCATGAATTTATACGACCACTAAAACGACTTTTTGGGCGATGATCGAGCGAGCGCGCTCTGGTAAAGCTAAAACAGGTTTGAAATATGAAACGGTACGGGAGCACACGTGGTAGTAACACAGTCATTTTAGTCCTCCAGAAAAATTGCCTGGCCTCAATGCATGCCAACATAAAAATTAAGTTGCATTAAATTGTTCATGATTTCCTTTCTCAAATCCGCCAAAAGGGAGTACGTCCTGAGCGCTGCATGCTTCAGGGTATAAATCAACGCCCTGAGCGCTGCATGCTTCAGGGTATACATTAATGTTTAGATTAATAATGCAATTTCTGATCAAGAATCATTTTTGCAAGGATTTTTGTTCATTTCGACGTTCGCGTGTGCCAATGCCACGCGCTGTGGTACCACCTCTATCAGAACGCACCATATCCAAAACAAAATTGATTTGATGGACCTATCTAATGGTGAAAATTCAATCTCGATCGGAGCAGTGGTTGCAAAGTTATGAGCTTCCGAAAAGCGTCTGTATGGCCGGGTCGGGCCGGGCCGGGTCAAATGTAAATTTGTCTAGTAAGTTGACGAGAAACCTCACGGGCGCTTCGCGCCCGCTCGGTAATGAAGCATGCAGCGTTCAAGACCTACTCCCTTTTGGCGGATTCGAAAAAGGAGATCATGAACAATGTAATACAACTGAATTTAGCTTTACCAGAGCGCGCCCGCTCGGTCATCGCCCAAAAAGACGTTTTACTGGTAATTAGGAAAAAAGTCCCCCGGTCAATGACTTTGCTTTGAGGACCCGACACCATCCCCCCCCCCCCCCCCCCCCCCCTCTCCTCGCTCAACGACTTTTCGCTCTGACGACCTGGCTCCACACCCCACCCACCCCCCCCCCCCACCCCCGGTTAACAACTTTTCGCTGATGAAGCGGTGCTAAATTTTACCCCCCCCCCCCCTCCATTCTCGAAACCTAGATCGGCCAGTGGCCATTCCGTCTGACACTTGGTGCCCCACTGCGTCTTGTGCGCCTCTGCTGCCTGGTCCCCCCTCCCCCGGCATCCCCCCTCCCCTCCGGGAAATCCCTATAGATGGATGTGATCGTGAGGCGCGTCCGGTCCAATTCCTCCAATTCTCGCTGCTGGTCCCCCGGGCCGCCATCCGGCACCATCCCGCGAATAGCAGGGACGAGTGACGTGGTCTGACGTCATAGGACAGAATATCGGCAGCGGCTGGCAGAGGAGCGCAGGAGATCACACTGATCCCGGGCCCGAATGGCGCCAGGTTTCGTCTGATGAGTTATTTTTAGAAATATAAAAATGAAGAAGTAATAGACAGAAGAAAAGGCAGGTGATAATGGTGTGCCGATGGGCGTCCTGCAACGCTATATTACGAAAATATAGCTGAAGGAATATTGCTGTAGTCTCCTCTGCTTGATGTGATGGAAAAACAATGTGAAGACGCTATAACAGGATGTGGTAAGCGGGATGTGGCAACGAGGTGTGTATGGATGTCAATGGCTCTCAGCGTCAATGGCATGATTATCCCCTTGTGATGACCAGAATGACTCATTACCCTCTCCCCTATTGCAACGAGGTATGTATTGATGTCAATGGCTCTCAGCGTCAATGGCATGATTATCCCCTTTTGATGCCCAAAATGACTCATTACCCTCTCCCCTATTGCAACGAGGTATGTATTGATGTCAATGGCTCTCAGCGTCAATGGCATGATTATCCCCTTTTGATGCCCAAAATGACTCATTACCCTCTCCCCTATTGCAACGAGGTATGTATTGATGTCAATGGCTCTCAGCGTCAATGGCATGATTATCCCCTTTTGATGACCAAAATGACTTGTTACCCTCCCCCCATTGCGCAGACAGCAGTTTTTCGACTTCAAGATATGCGGTACAGCATAACTTCAGGCGTTTACTATTAGTGCCATCTAGGGACAGGAATATAAGTACAAATTGCGCTGTTGCTCTTGTCTAAAGTAGTAGTTTCCAGTTTCCTGCATAACAGCATTTAACTGTAACACAAGGATGGGCATCATTTAGCATTAATCGGTTTTGATGCTCTTTGTGATAATGTAGTGGCAGTGAACAAAAAGTGGGATGGTAGATGTGCCATGTGCATTGTGCGCTGTCATCAAACGAATCGGCTATAATAATTTATCACTTGGCTGTTCAATCTCGCCAGTACCCCAGCCGAAGACTCCATTACTCCCAGTGGGGATATTGCCCCTTATCTGAGAATCACTGACTGATACCGTCAACTTTCAGTGCGACGTTCTTATTCGTCGGGCCACAATCCAATCTAGTGGAATAAAGCTGTATAACTTATTCACAAACCATTTTTGTAAAACTATTATCTGAACAATGCCATGCCATTTTACGCGCAGCGAAATTTCGTCACCACTTTCGTTTACAAGTTTTAATATATCTTCATCATCTTGCCAGGTAATTTTACTAGTCATTTTTTTACACAAACATGAAATATGGGCTTTTCCAGGAACCCAAATCTTATGAGCAGTAGAATTTATAACGGCTGACGGCTAGTAAAAGGCATTGACATGATTTATGAGACTGGAACGTCAGCCGTAGTCGCTCGAAGTCAAGGCTTTGTGCCGTAAAATCATCCGAGACTGAAACGTCAGCCGTAGTCGCTCGAAGTCAAGGCTTTATGCCGTAAAATCGTCTCAGACTGGAACGTCAGCCGTAGTCGCTCGAAGTGAAGGCTTTGTGCCGTAAAATCGTCTCAGACTGGGACGTCAGCCGTAGTCGCTCGAAGTCAAGGCTTTGTGCTGTAAAATCGTCTCAGACTGGAACGTCAGCCGTAGTCGCTCGAAGTCAAGGCTTGGTGCCGTAAAATCGTCTCAGACTGAAACGTCAGCCGTAGTCACTCGAAGTCTAGGCTTTGTGCTGTAAAATCGTCTCAGACTGGAACGTCAGCCGTAGTCGCTCGAAGTCAAGGCTTTGTGCCGTAAAATCGTCCGAGACTGAAACGTCAGCCGTAGTCGCTCGAAGTCAAGGCTTTGTGCCGTAAAATCGTCTCAGACTGGAACGTCAGCCGTAGTCGCTCGAAGTGAAGGCTTTGTGCCGTAAAATCGTCTCAGACTGGGACGTCAGCCGTAGTCGCTCGAAGTCAAGGCTTTGTGCTGTAAAATCGTATCAGACTGGAACGTCAGCCGTAGTCGCTCGAAGTCAAGGCTTGGTGCCGTAAAATCGTCTCAGACTGAAACGTCAGCCGTAGTCACTCGAAGTCTAGGCTTTGTGCTGTAAAATCGTCTCAGACTGGAACGTCAGCCGTAGTCGCTCGAAGTCAAGGCTTTGTGATGTAAAATCGCCTCAGACTGAAACGTCAGCCGTAGTCGCTCGAAGCCAAGGCTTTGTGCTGTAAAATCGTCTCAAACTGGAACGTCAGCCGTAGTCGCTCGAAGTCAAGGCTCTGTGCCGTAAAATCGTCTCAGACTGGAACGTCAGCCGTAGTCGCTCGAAGTCGAGGCTTTGTGCCGTAAAATCGTATCAGACTGGAACGTCAGGCGTAGTCGCTCAAAGCCAAGGCTTTGTGCCGTAAAATCGACTCAGCAGCATAATTCGTATTTTTTTAGTCCTTTTGTTCTATATTAACTTCCTTTGACTTATGATCTGTTATCCGCAACTGTGAACAGCGGTTATCCATATCCGTACATGAAGCATGCATTGAACACACTATCCCGATCATTATGTGCAAAATTAACACGAAAATTATACTGATGAGCCCATATCAAATGCCTTTCGTATAGCAGAGTCACATTTAGAGCGATTTTGCCAACATTTTCTCCAAGATGACTTAATTCCAGAATTTAAGCAAAAATAAAATAACTAAAAATCCCATGACAATGATCGCAGCGAAGAGCTCCTAGTATTATTGCATTGGCAAAGCAGCAGAGCTGTTGCTCAGGCTGCTGCTGCAGAGCTGCGGAAGCCTCAGCTTTGAGGTGGCGGTAGCACAGCCTCTGAACGACGAGCCCGGAAGAAGAGCCTTGTTAAACGTCCTGCTAGCTGCTCGACGCAGCGTTTCGTTTTGTCGTTTGCTGAGGTTCGAAACGTCTAAGCTGGCATACAGTTATTCCACATTGTATGACCAGATTGGTAAGCAGGGGTGGCGAAAACCAGCAAACTTGTCCACTCGCACAGACATCAAAATCCGCCTCCGAGCCCATCCTCTAGGCGTTGATTCTTAAAGGCATCACCATTGATCACCCCTATAAGCTGCACTTCACCCCGAGCGGGACGTAAAAACAGCGGCTCTCGTTCTCGCCTTGGTGGAAGGCAGCGGCTGACATCCAATTTACAGGCGGGTCTCGCCCCACTGCGTCTGATCGCATCTGACCGTACGCCGCAGAACCGTGGCTGAGAGAGGGAATTATCAATAGCAGGCCTCAGTCCAGAAGAAAAAACACTACTCCCGAGTAAAATTGTGAGCAGCCAATAGAGAAATAATACCGCCCAGGACAAGAGCCCAAAGACACCCAAGGACACCCAGGAGGACGAGTTGCTGATTTGATATCTTCTGCATGTTTAGGAACCTGGACTAGTTATGTTCCATAGCAGCAGTCACAGCCCACAAGTGCTGTTAGACTACACCGCACTGCAGTAAAGCGTTGCGGTGCAGCCTGATCGATACCATCTTGTAAAACATGCAGGAGGGAGTAGGCTGTGTTGTGGTTGCTTGGAAGCTTTAGTACCAAGAAGGGCGCATTTATTGCTTTATCAATAACACCACCTTTACTTTAACGTCCACCTCCAGCTCTGCCTTGTCTGATGTGGAATCAAGAGCTGGGAACAGGCAGCCAAAACACAGTAACTCAAAGTATAAGTGGTGCTGTTCATCTTGTGTGAAGCTCTCCAGCCGAAATCAATCACGCTGATTGGTGCGCCATACTGTGCCGGTAGTCAACGAACATCAGTGTGTTCGATGTTCTAAGCGACGTTCGCTCTGCCTGAGATGTTACTGGATGTTATACCAGGCAGTGTGCATACGCCTAGACCGATGCTAGAAAGAAAACCAGAGGACTATGTTTGCTGGTCTGATAAGAACCATGACAACCTGCTCACATCCGTGCTCGCCACACCCAGCATCTGCCTCTCTCTGGGCAGTCACATCCAATGCTGGGCAAGATGGATCGTTCCCATATGTGTCGTTGGAAATGAGCTAATAGCTGTGCCCTGATGAATCGACGTGTTAATGATGCGCCGACGACAATCTGGATGTGGTGCGGCAGCCGAATATATCAACTCGGAGATAAATCGCCAACAGATGATCAAACACCCTGAATGTGCCCCGTTAGTCAGGGTATTTGAATCTCATGACATGTTATGAGAGATGAGAATGCATTTTATTATATTGTTGACCATGGGATTACGAAAGCTCGATCACTGAACACAAAAACAGTTATCTTGAACATATGTTTTAATAGAAACACCGGCAAATATGTTTTTCCTTCTAAATATTAATGAAGTCCGAATTGTTTGATGTGAAGGGTTTCCGACATCAGGTCCCACGTCAAGCAGAGCGTTTTCAGTGGGTTCTGAACCCAATCCGGTCAGGAATTCTTGATCATCGGCATAATTGGCGAAAGTTTGACGTGCTAAAACGTACTTAACCACAATCCGAAAAGCCCACTTGAAGTCCCCTGACCTAGAACGCAGTCGGTGAACGGCCCACTGCAGTTCCCGTCGGTGCCTCCGGCCCCGCTGCCACCGGCTGCAGACCATCCCAACCAAATAGGGAAAAGTCGAATGGCGAGCTCCAAAATGACTCGAACCCAGCGTACTAGTGAGTTTTGTAGCCCATTGCTCTTCCGACTGAACTACACGGCGAACATAAAGTCTGTTAGCCGCTATCTGGGTTAAACCAAAAGGGCGGCTTGGATTATAAGCTTTGCAAGTTTCAGTTTTTATTGATTCACAATCCAAAAATAATACTAATCGATAAAGGTTGATGAATGAGTTAATTCTTCATGAATAATTGGTTCCTAAAAACATTTAAACCATGGTACGATATCACATCTATCAGCTGAATAATTGCATCCTACTAATCTTAGTTGCACTTGTAATCTGCCATTAGTCTTAGAGCCCACTTAACGAGTTTCTAAGAATGGGCAGCGGTACGGCTAGTCTTGGCACTGTTGCTGTCTGGGCGCCGTATTCATGTTTCACAGGCAGATGGTTTTAAGAGCAGCTCGTGTGTGATTTACTCTCACGTTGCAGACCGTATATCTGGAATTCAGTCATCCTTTTAAAACACACTCAGTCGAAAACGACAGCGGCTGGAGGGACCATCTGCAGGCAGCGCAGCACATAGCCGCCCGGTCCCAGCAAAACCAGCGGGTCGTGATATTTTCAGCCGGAGCGGCCTGTCGCCAGTTTCCATCAAGGCCCGAATCCTTTTATATCGCTCTGGGACGCCATAACGTTCGCTTGCCGTACTGAAAATGTGCGCTGAGGGATGGAAGAGGGCGTCGCCTATCCAGCCGACTGGGCTTCGCTGAGGGATGGAAGAGGGCGTCGCCTATCCAGCCGACTGGGCTTCGCTGAGGGATGGAAGATGGCGTCACCTATCCAGCCGACTGGGCTTCGCTGAGGGATGGAAGATGGCGTCACCTATCCAGCCGACTTGGCTTCGCTGAGGGATGGAAGAGGGCGTCACCTGTCCAGCCGACTGGGCTTCGCTGAGGGATGGAAGAGGGCGTCGCCTCTCCAGCCGACTGGGCTTCGCTGAGGGATGGAAGAGGGCGTCGCCTATCCAGCCGACTGGGCTGGGATAGCCACCACGCATTTCATTTTCATTATTTTGTGTTGGTTTCTAGCAATGTTACACCGAAACTGAAAAATCATCTAGTACCAGCCAGCGTTCGTCCGTTCATAATATTTATTCATGGCGATATATTTTCAGTGGCAATGAAGTTCAGCAACTTGAGTTTTCGACATAAGCTGCTCACATCCCGTAGGGTGTAGCAATTGACGTTTTTGCATTAACTACCCACTCTCTTATGAAGAAATGGACGCAGCAATCTTGATTGTAAGATCTTAGTTATTCACCATGGTAAACATTGTTTCAAGGCATAAATTTAAGTAATTTTAACCCCAAATAGGATCTCCAACTTACGATAAAGCACTTTAACTTCCCTGCTCTCTTCGTGTATTTAAGTTAAACAGAATCAACGTTTTACAAAGTAAAATATTTTATATTGCTATGTGGAGGCGCGCCGTGATAGTGCGGGGGCATTAAAACAATTAATGTCCGAGGCCTCGGAGCTCCGCACCGATACCGCCCCCAAATGTAGCGAAATTTTCTTTACGCGACAGAATACCAATTTAATTTCTCTGATTCGAGGCTTTCATCGCCATTAATGTTCACTGCGGGCGAAACGGGCTTGTTGTGGTTTGCAAGAGGATGAGCCTAGGACTTCAGCTTTGTAAGATGCTTCTTAAGTAAGAAGAAAACAGAAGAACGACTCCTTTTAGCTCTTTGTAACCAGCTTTGTAGACCGAACAATTGTATGACTTTGTTGAGTAGCTTTTCCATATCTAATTGATACGAAACTTGTGAGTCAATATTAGGTATACGTATACAAATAATTAGCAACATTTAAATTACAAACATTTCCATGCTATTATCAGGTAAAGCAAATGTCAGCTTGCAAAGCACGCATATTTATTTTCCAAATGTACACAACGGCCACAAAATATGACTCTGATCTATTACACTAGCCCTGGACCTTCGGAGCCCGGAGCTTAAGTAAAACCAGTGACGCAGACGTTGCAGAATCTATAAACGGCAGCACCTCTTCGCTACCAAAATAGTTCCATTTATGAGCTTCAGGTCTGCCACTTAGCGGCTTTTGTGGCGCGGTGATTGAGTTCCGACTCCTGCGGGACTCACCGGCTGCAGGTTAATTTCTGAGGCGTCCACCGACAACACACTGCATATGAAACTGACACACTGACTTCTACAGGTGGACAGGGCTGTTGTATAATGTATATGCTCTGTATCCCAAAATACACAAGTGCTCGAAGAACATACGGAGCAAATATTTAAACAACTCACACAAGACATCAGTCGGGAGCGCCTATTGTTTAAGTATGTTTCACTTTTTTGCACTTTTCGTGTTGTTTGGACTATACGAAGGGCCAGAAAAAGGTTGCAAAACTATATAGCTTTTGAGTCTTTATTTTCCACAGGTTGGTTCTACTTCTTTTGAGCAATGTTGCTAACGTTACTGGTAATATCACGGTAAAATCATATATCCCTAAATTGCAGTCGATTGGATTAAGTTTTGCTGTCTAATCTTTTGTCCCACAAGAAGCTTGTTTGGCTGACGGCATCATCGGCACTATTACCTACACATGTTCTTCCGCATATGTTCTTAAAACAATAACTCTTTAAATTACTTGTCGTTGAATATACTAGCTAAATGGTTAAACCAATTAACAATTAACTAAATAATGCAATTATTGGGCTTAAATACACTCACTCATTTTATTTGCGCTGATATTCAAAGGTTCTATTGCATGCCAATGTTCTATGTAACGTCACCACAAATGCATGTAAAGTATTGAAACTTTGACTGCTCATCTGATACATTTGCTATATTAGTTTACTTTACGTTTCACCTGAAACTCACCTTACACATGTCTACTACACATGAGTCTTCTTCCTTTGTCGCTTCCATCAATAATATTATTTATTATATATTGATCATACACCTGAATCAAACTCACACCCAATCAACTTACACATATGTTCATTCTGATATCACACTCCATTCGCATCGTGTCCACTTACACTGTCTGTAACTGACGTTTATCACAACCTCTTCTATAGCCCAAAATCTCTATCACGTCAGCCATTTCAATATTCACCCTGCTATCCCACGTGTCATGTCTATCACCTGTCGCCAGTTTCTCACTCGGTCCTAACATATCACCCACCCCTCACCCACATCGGGGTTACATATCACCCACCCTCACCCACATCGGGGTTACATATCATCCACCCCTCACCCACATCGGGGTTACATATCATCCACCCCTCACCCACATCGGGGTTACATATCACCCACCCCTCACCCACATGGGGGTTACATATCACACACCCTCATAGCACCCACCCCTCACCCACATCGGGGTTACATATCACCCACCCCTCACCCACATCACACATCGCTCGCCTCCCATCCGTTACTCAGCACCCACTCCTCTCACACTCCTCTCACACTCCTCTCACACTCCTCTCACACTCCTCTCACCCTCCTCTCACACTCATCTCACACTCCTCTCACACTCCTCTCACACTCCTCTCACACTCCTCTCACACTCCTCTCACACTCCTCTCACACTCCTCTCACACTCCTATCACATTCCTCTCACCCTCCTCTCACACTCCTCTCACACTGCTCTCACACTCCTCTCACACTCCTCTCACACTCCTCACACTCCTCTCACACTCCTCTCACACTCCTCTCACCCTCCTCTCACACTCCTCTCACACTCCTCTCACACTCCTCTTAAACTCCTATCACATTCCTCTCACCCTCATCTCACACTCCTCTCACACTCCTCTCACCTGGCACGCTGAGCACCGAGGCCACCGCGAGCAGCAGCAGCAGTGACATGCTGACGGACGGTGAGGAACCCAGCCAGTGCATCGTCGACCCAGGACCGTGGCGAGACCTCCCCCTCGGCCGGCCAGACGTCGAATGGCCCGCGGTCGCTGTCGGCCCGGCACGACGCGTCCTCCGCTGATCAATGTTACTGGGACGCCGGGGGGCCGACCGCGTGGAGGCCGACCACTGGCCGCCGCACCGTCCGTCGGCCGGTTACGTGCCGTGCCACAATCAATGTCGGACACCGACACCTGGACCGTAACCAACAACAGGAGGCTCCGCCCCGGCCCCGGCCCCGGCCCCGGCGCCGGTCCCGGTCCCGGTCCCGGTCCCGGTCCCGGTCCCGGCCCCGGCCCCGGCCCCGGCCCCGGCCCCGGCCCCGGCCCCGGCCCCGGCCCCGGCCCCGGACCCGGTCCCAGCCCCAGCCCCAGCCCCAGCCCCAGCCCCAGCCCCAGCCCCAGCCCCAGCCCCAGCCCCAGCCCCAGCCCCAGCCCCAGCCCCAGCCCCAGCCCCAGCCCCAGCCCCAGCCCCAGCCCGCGGTCAGACCGGAACGGTACCGCCACCTCAGAAACGGCGGCCGGGACCGATCGATAAGCCAAGGCGCCCTGACAGTGATGGAACGCGTCGGGTCTTCGTGTGTTGGATGGAGGTGGGATTCGTGACGAATTCGCGACGTATCCGTGAAAGGTTCCGTGATGCGCTCTGTGCTGGTTCCGAGACATGTCCTGTGATGGTTTCGGGTGGTTCACTGACTTGTTTCGTGATGGTTCTGTAGTTTTGTGATGGTTACGTGGTTGATTCTGTGAGGGTTTCGTAACAGCTTCAAAGTTTGGCTCCACAAACTTTCCGTGAGGACAGCACGACTTTTTCATGAAACCTTCGGCAAGACTCCTTGGAATTTCCGTGAGGTTTCTGTAGTTGTCATAGGCGTAACCACCTTCTGAAAGTAGGTGGAGGCGGAGGCACTTTGAAGTCGATTCTTTCCATGCAACACCCATAGGCGTAACGTTAAAATCCGAAAATGTTACTGGGGACTGATCCCCAGTGACCCCAGTGGTGGTTATGCGCCTGGTGGGTGTTGTGTCGGAGATCGTGTGACAGTTCGTGACCGTGTCACGACAGACTGAACTCGCTCCGTTACCGCCCAGCCACATTAACATCACGAAGACCTCTCCGATGGACATACACAAGTTAATAGAAACATACAAAAGTTAAGATACTATTCCTGAGACAATCCTGTATGAGTCATGGTTACATTGTGCATACGTTAATTGTTACGAGGTAGGAGAATGTCAAACACTGTTTACCCTACGGTGTGTACCGAACGCCAAGCAAGCGAAGTTATGTGCACTAACTCAACGTTGGTAGCCTTAAGTCATCAAATGCCAATTTGCCAACCTGATGCTAATGATGATTGACCTTTAGGAGCGAGCAGACGAGACGGATTGGCCTTGGACGGTGATTGGCGGGTCTATTCAGCGGGTGAAGTGCAGGTCATGGACGAGATAGGGGCCATTGCCCCGGTAACGACCCACTGCGATGAGACCGGGAATATCGCCGCTTGGGATTGACCTCGGCGACGCGTGTACACAGACAGCTGGGACGCAATGTCTGGAATACTGCCAGCTGACAGGCGAAACGCGCTGCATAAAAATACTATGTCTTTCCCACTGACGTAACAACTCCAGAAAGACAACGATGTTAAGTGGAAATTGTTCCTCAACGCTGACCGAATGCGTGAGAGAGCGGGCTGTTGTTGAAGGTGTTCTTATATTTACAGCATTTAGAAGTACTTCCGACGTTCTAACGATAGACGATGCTTCATATTGTGAGATCGCGGCGTTGGACCCAGTCGGATATCGACCATAGTCAATGTATTGAATCCCTGTGAGATCGCGGCGTTGGACCCAGTCGGATATCCACCATAGTCAATGTATTGAATCCCTGTGAGATCGCGGCGTTGGACCCAGTCGGATATCGACCATAGTCAATGTATTGAATCGCTTCATATTGTGAGATCGCGGCGTTGGACCCAGTCGGATATCGACCATAGTCAATGTATTGAATCGCTTCATATTGTGAGATCGCGGCGTTGGACCCAGTCGGATATCGACCATAGTCAATGTATTGAATCCCTGTGAGATCGCGGCGTTGGACCCAGTCGGATATCGACCATAGTCAATGTATTGAATCCCTGTGAGATCGCGGCGTTGGACCCAGTCGGATATCGACCATAGGCAATGTATTGAATCCCTGTGAGATCGCGGCGTTGGACCCAGTCGGATATCGACCATAGTCAATGTATTGAATCGCTTCATATTGTGAGATCGCGGCGTTGGACCCAGTCGGATATCGACCATAGTCAATGTATTGAATCGCTTCATATTGTGAGATCGCGGCGTTGGACCCAGTCGGATATCGACCATAGTCAATGTATTGAATCGCTTCATATTGTGAGATCGCGGCGTTGGACCCAGTCGGATATCGACCATAGTCAATGTATTGAATCGCTTCATATTGTGAGATCGCGGCGTTGGACCCAGTCGGATATCGACCATAGTCAATGTATTGAATCGCTTCATATTGTGAGATCGCGGCGTTGGACCCAGTCGGATATCGACCATAGTCAATGTATTGAATCGCTTCATATTGTGAGATCGCGGCGTTGGACCCAGTCGGATATCGACCATAGTCAATGTATTGAATCGCTTCATATTGTGAGATCGCGGCGTTGGACCCAGTCGGATATCGACCATAGTCAATGTATTGAATCGCTTCATATTGTGAGATCGCGGCGTTGGACCCAGTCGGATATCGACCATAGTCAATGTATTGAATCGCTTCATATTGTGAGATCGCGGCGTTGGACCCAGTCGGATATCGACCATAGTCAATGTATTGAATCCCTGGATGATAGTCTGTCACAACTAAAAATTAAAAATTAAAACAGTCTAAGCGACATCCTGAAGCTGCTGTTCTAGGTCTTCAGGAATGTGAACTGCCTCTGTAGCAACGCCGGCAACCACAAACATCACTGCGTGACACTGCAGCCTTGCAACCACAGGTGCCGCCGTGTCCTTTGTGCGGACGCCGTTAATACCGCACCGCCACAGGCTCGTTACCAGGCTCGTTACCATGGTTTAACAGGCTCGTTACCACGGCTTAACAGGCTCGTTACCATGGACAGTCCGTGCCGTGCAAAACAAACACCCCACCCTGCACCGACAGACGGGTTGGACGCAGACTGTACGCTTCTGTCGGACTGCTGCACTTCCATCCTACGTTAGCTTATATACTATGCACAGCGCAGGTGGCGCGTAAATTTGGCGCGCTCTCTAGCTGTTCAATAGAATCACCCGAGACTGCAAGACGTGGGAATATAGCAAGCTCCTGGTGATACAATGCGGGGAAATACGTTAACTATTCTAAACAACGTCAGAAAATGGGCTTGGTTTACATGACATTGCTGCCGCCTGCGGTAGATCACTGATATATATTTCGAGATATTCCTATAAGTCGATCTATAGGTTTGTTGTTGCTGCTGATGATGATGACGATGATGCGGATGATTCACAAATAAATAATTGTTTATAATTACTATCAATCACAAGCAATATATATGCCTGAGGCATTTGCGGATAAGAGCATTTGCTTCAGATTTCACCAGAACGGCAATCGAAATAATATTTCTTCTTCGCTTTATAATGAATTAACTGAACCTGATACGCTTTGATCTGATAAATATAAAACGCCGCTAAGCTCGGGTCCAATATCCCATGACATTTATCCAAGTTTAATTTAGTCCGATTCCCTACAAATCGATACCAATGCTAGCTCAAGCCTGCAAACTCTGTTGGATAGCCCAACGTAAAGACCGATCTCATTCCTTAGGCTTATCACAAATGTTGTGCCTGCAGGGAAACAAAGGCCAAATGATGTCATACCGAGAAGTTTAATGATGAGATGCCAGTCCAGCAGTG
>JAXIVJ010015725.1:0-30744 GCA_036785665.1 Chirona hameri
GACTTCCCTCGGTTTTCAACTCTGACGGAAATCTCGACTTTTTGACACTTGACCGCTTAAAGGGATTATACGGGTTTCCGTCCTGAAAGTAAATGCACTCTTTTGCAGTTGTATGAGCTTTAAACACGTTTAAGACATATAACAGGGACCTCAATGCTCATTTAGTCCATTGTTTCAGAAATTATCAGCGTTAAAACTTGGGCGTTTTTCGAGACTAGTATCAGATAACGAGTACTTGATCGGAACTACTGTCCACCACTTTTATCTTAAGATAAATTTTAGAGTTTTGAATTATCTACAAGTCCTACACTGGATCACACAATTATTATGCAATTCAAAACTGACGGGACTTTGTATTACTACACACTGTTCGTTGAGGTTTTGTGTTTTTGTGGTTTTCTTTTCTCTGGCCGTTGAGAATTTGGTGGTGGCGTATACATTTTTTGGCATGAAAATTCATGAAAAATATAGAATTTTATGGGAAAACTAGGTAACTGCTGCTGTCGTTGGAACAAAACAAGTTTATTTTCTTTCAAATATTGCTTATTTTACCGGAAATATGCCATACGTGAGGTGTTTTTATTAGCATAAACGAGATGACTGGCTCTGCCTCAGCCGGTCCTGCAGAAAATACGCTGTGGCATCACCGCGCACTTCGGAATGTCCCTACGTGCAGAAGAGGTCATTTCCAGAAAAATGTGGCTACCGTGGGACTTCTACCACCTTTATAAGTACGTTTTACTATGTAACTCAATTATTCTGGGGAAAAACGTATAATCCCTTTAAAAGCTAGGGAATCACACACATACATGAAACCCGCTCACAATGAGAAAGAATATTTGACGACCTAAGATTCTCCAGTTAAAATGTTAATTATTATAAGCAGCTCAGGCTATTTCTGCGGGACTGCAACTGCGCTGCCCGGAGCTCTAAGACGAAACCACTATGCCCAGAGCTTATATGCGCACCTGGAGGGAATGTGCCTGTGTTGCGTCAGTCCGTTTGGTCTTATCGAGTCGAGATCAGCGTTATGTTTTGTTGCTTAGCAACACAAAGTCAGCAGTGCGTCAACACTCCACTGCCGCACTTACAGTATACCGCTTCGTCAATAGTCCCGATCAGCCGAGGTACCAACATATCGTACACTCGGGACTCGACCATAGTTAGCTGGTCTTCATTTTCATAAAAAGGAAATCAAATAAAAACGTGCATGTCTTATAAGTGTGGCCTTACTTTATGACTTACCTCCACTCGCTCGCGATAGCCGTCATGTCCCTACGCTGCTTTATACTGACGGACATTGCGGCCCTCTTTACGTCTTTTCACATTGCGATCGAAGGATTCACTTGATCGTGTCGGGTCTCTCGCGGCAACCTAGTATCCAACTGTTTCCTGTACTCCGGCAGACTGTACAACCTGCGGGGCCAGCTGGTGCGGGACCCGGCCACCGACCTGGAGCACAACGGCCTGTACGTGGCCGCTGCGGACAATGAGAGCTTCCGGCTGGTCAACTACGGGGCGACCCGGGAGCCGTTCAAGAACATGACGCGCGGGGACAGGTGAGACGAGGAGGACGATAAATATATACCTAATCAAACATTGTGTCATTGATCATCAAATTGTTTGGTTATGCGTTTTTTATATTAGAACCTCGAGGTGATTATTTATCTGTTTGATTAAAGGAAAATAAGTTGATTAGTAACGAACATTATACAGTCATGGTGTGCCATACGCGGAACTAGCGCCGGGCGGCGGAGCGCCCGTCCGGGCCTGCTGCCATTGGGTTTTCGGTATAAAACTGCACATTTCGAAGTCTAGCAGAAACAAAACTGCAAGGAGTAACAAATATTTTCTCTGGATCCTGGTAGATTATGCAATGTTCTAGCATTCTACACTATTGCTAAAGACCTAACACCACCGCCGACGCAGCTTGCGACATTTTAATATAAAATTATTGGTTTATTTCCAATGTTAAATCTCGGGAAATCGACTGATTTTATTGTGAACGGCGGTGCAATACTAAACATATCTTAAAAAGTAAGGATGATATCACAAATTGTATTTGCCTCCTGAGAGAAGACACTTCTATTACCATACAACTAAATTTGAGCCCTCCCCCTTCGATGCCGTGGTCGCTTTGCCAGGCTGATTGCATGCAATGCTTCGCTCAAGGTTACTATAACGCTTCGCTTACAACTGAACGTAGATTTTAGCTGGTTCTTATATTAGCGTAAACAATGGTTTTGTCAATTAAGGACGGATAACACTCACGAACGCGATGAGTAAGGAACATCTCACCAAATTTAACATCATTTGCCTAGGTTGAAAACCAAATAGTTAATATTTCATGGGTTTCATTTTCGTGAAACACTGCGACAGTGCTTTCACCTATTGGCAACTGATTGAACTAAACCTCGAATGCTAGTGCCGGGTATGGCACGCCATGTTTGTAATTATGTCCAGTCAGTGAATTCAAAGCTTTCTCCTTCTCTACACACATCGTCAAATGTTTGTACTACCAGTGTGTCAGAAGGCAAGGGACACACAGTCATGGACCAAACCTGATTGCGCACTGCACAGTCCGTTGGCCGCGTGAAATCGATGTCGGTGAGTCGTGCTGCACTGTCGGGGTGGGGTTTTGCAGCCGACGGCCTCAGCCGGACTGTGCTGGCCGACTCGCTGTGTCCGGCATTGATTGTGAGGGCCGGACGAGGTCTGCTATCGAGCAAACAGGCCGGCACGAGTCGGGGTGTCGAGTCGAGGTGTCGAGTCGAGGTGTCGAGTCGAGGTCCGAGTCGGGGTGTCGAGCCGAGCTGTCGAGTCGAGGTGTCGAGTCGAGGTGTCGAGTCGAGGTGTCGAGTCGGGGTGTCGAGCCGAGCTGTCGAGTCGAGGTGTCAAGTCGAGGTGTCGAGTCGGGGTGTCAAGTCGAGGTGTCGAGTCTGGGTGTCGAGTCGAGGTGTCGAGTCGAGGTGTCGGGTCGAAATGTCGAGTCGAGGTGTCGAGTCGGTGAGTCGTGCTGCACTGTCGGGGTGGGGTTTTGCAGCCGACGGCCTCAGCCGAACTGTGCTGGCTGACTCGCTGTGTCCAGCATTGATTGTGAGGGCCGGGCGAGGTCTGCTATCGAGCAAACAGGCCGGCACGAGTCGGGGTGTCGAGTCGAGATGTCGAGTCGAGGTGTCTAGTCGAGGTGTCGGGTCGAGGTGTCGGGTCGAGATGTCGAGTCGAGGTGTCGAGTCGGGGTGTCGAGGTGTCGGGTCGAGATGTCGAGTCGAGGTGTCGAGTCGAGCTGTCGAGTCGAGGTGTCGAGTCGAGGTGTCGGGTCGATATGTCGAGTCGAGGTGTCGAGTCGGGGTGTCGAGGTGTCGGGTCGAGATGTCGAGTCGAGGTGTCGAGTCGAGGTGTTGAGTCGAGGTGTCGAGTCGAGGTGTCGAGTCGAGGTGTCGAGTCGAGGTGTCGAGTCGAGTCGGGGTGTCGAGGTGTCGAGTCGAGGTGTCGGGTCGAGGTGTCGAGTCGAGGTGTCGAGTGGGCAGCGTGACGGAGGATGGTGACCTAAATATGACAGGCGCTGGTACTGCTGGAGTCGACAAGGGGGAGGGTAGTGTGCGGGGAGAGGATTAGTTGTTTGTTGTGGGGGGGGGGGGGCGGAGAATGACTCCAGTTGGGCGGTGTATATGCCGGTTATGTTTATTTTGGTGCGCCTTGTGGTGGTGATATGTCCTCTGCCGGGCTTCCGGCCCTCTCCGCTGTACCCGTATGACATCCTCAGTCCTGACCCGTGCCGTCCTGTAGTCAACTGACCCTGCTACAGCTCCCTGACCCTGCTTCTCAACGGCAACTGACCCTGATACTCTGCCGACTCTGCTGACTCTGCTGACTCTGCTGACTGCTGACTGCTGATCCCTGCTGACTCTGCTGACCATGCTAACCCTACTGACCCCAGCTCCCGGCCCCATCCCCTCTTACCGCCATCCAGCCGCACCAGCACACCTCACCTCCCGTGCTCGCACCAGCGCGTGGCCGAGTCCGCTCCCTCTGTCAGCACCGATCCGTCTGTGCCCCGACTGGCGGCGCCACAGTCAAGCTCCTCGCCGCCGCGCCGGCCGGTAGAGGGTGCTCGCCGCGCGCCGTTGCCGCCGCTGCGCGTCTCCTACCCGCAGCTGGCGCGCCGCTGCCGCCAGCTGAAGGACAAGTGCGCGCAGAGAGGACAGAAGGCGAAGGAGAGAGACCAGGCGGCGGCTCCTACGCCGGAGGAGAGCGGCAGGAAGTAGGCAGGCGTAAATGCAGACATGGCCGAGGGGCGTATTTCTGAGACATAAGTGTTAGGAGTTGATGCAATCATTGGTGATACTGAATTGTATTTAGTGGTATTATTAAATGGATGGCCCATTGATTCAACCCATGCTCTTTTCTGTTGTTCGTTTCGTCACTCAGCTCAATCGACTCGGGCGTCACCCGTCACTGAATCGCATCATGACCGCTGCTAGCTTCCGTTCTTGTCAAACGTCTAACGAAATTGCGCCATATGGCCATTTTGTCCCATCCCTGTCTCCTATGAATCTTCATAAAAGGCACAACTTCAAGACAACGCCATGTCTTGTATATAGGTCATGTATCCTTCATTTTCCTTCACACCTTCTATCCTGTTTGTTTCCAGATATCAATCCTTACACCAGCCTCCTCCTAGAGTCCGGCCGCAGTTGCCCAGATCGCCGCCGCGCGGCGTTGTCGTCGCACCTATAGATGTCGCTACCGGCGCCCTGCCGGCCGCCGCGGACTCGGACAGCGCGTTCAGCTCGAGCACTGACATGGAAGACGGCTCCGTGATGAACATGCTGTCCCCGGAGTTCTCTGAGCAGGATGTGGATCCCTCACGGCCTAAACCGTTCTACCTTCACCCTCGACCGGAATCTAGGGAGGAGGGATCGGGTGGACGCGGCGGCGGGCGCTCCTGGCAGATGGACAACATGGAACGCCGGCTGGGTTCGGCTCTGACGGCCGCGGACGCTGACCCCGGGTCATGGCCGGACGAAAGCCACGGACCTGAACATGGTGTATATATCGTGACTGACCCACTGGCGGCGTCGCTGCCGGCCGACCTGGCCGCCTCGTACAGCGCCCCGCATCTGAGTCACCCACCCTCCCCGGCAGACAGCGGGGAGGGTACGCCGCCGCCCACCGACCCGCGGCTGGCGCGGTCACACCTCGGCCGACTCAGCGGCTCGGGATTCTACAGCGTTGGGTACTCTCCGCTGCCTGAGCCACTGGGTCGCACTGGCAGTGACACGCCCCACACGCCACCGTTCAGTGCTGTTCTCATCACCGAGCGATCCTCCGGAAGGCTGGCGGTCGGCGGCGGCTCGCGGCCGGCCAGCCGCGCCGCCAGCGAGCCGCGACTCGACTCGCGATTAAGTAGCGAGACGCTTGAGCCGTCCGTGTGTGAGCTGGTGGTGTTCTCGAATGACTCGGGTGAATTCCGGTGTGTGTCGGTGATGAGTCGAGTCTCCAGTGTGCCGGAGGCGGTGACTCCTGGTTCCCCGGAATTCACGCGGCCTCTGCTGCACCGCCCGGCGTCGCGCGGGACGCTGCGCGCGCCCGTGTCTCGCGGGGAGTCGCCTGCGGTTCGGTCGTCTGACAGCACGACTCCCGTGTCGGCTGGGTCGGACGCCGATGGGCCAGCCGGGTCCGAGGAATCGCTGTCGACTGATCACCAGCCGGGTTCGGCGGCGAGTCGTGATTCCAGCGTGCCGTCAGCTACCTGCTGCCACTCGCCGGTAACCCCAGAGATGCGTCGGCCCCTGCTGGCTCGCCCGGTGCCTCGGGCTCTCCTGTTGCCACACGGCGAGCCGTCAGCCCCGGCGGAGGTCTCAGCTGGCAGCGCGGTGCCCGGGACGACGCAGTCGGTACGGGAGGTTCGGAACCAGCGTTCTGGCCCAGCGCTGTCTCCTGGGGCGATGTCTGTGGAGCAGATGTCAGGCTGGTCTGCTCATCCAGCCCACTCCCCGCCGCCGGCTGTGTTAGCCGAGGAACAGTCTGTGACATCGGACGAACCGTTGCCTTCGCTGCCGCCGCCGCCGCCGCCGCCGCCGGTGTCCTCTCCGCCGTTGTCCTCGCCCGCAGTCCGGGAAGACGAGCGGCCGAAGTCTCTGGCAGAGAGCAAGTCTCCAGGGGAAGAGTCCGTCTCGACAGCGAGTCGTGTCTCGAGTAATGCAGAAGCGCTGCTCTCCCCGCCTGATGCATCATCAGAGAGACAGACCGAGCCACCCTCCGCGCCGCAGCGACATCTGTCTGGTCCACCGCCGGTCTCTGCTGGCGAGCGAGGAGGGCAGTCGACTCCGCCGCCAGTGTGTCTGGAGGAGCGAGCTCGGCCGCGGCCGGTACCGTCCCCTCGCCGTCGCCGGTCCGTATCAGAAGGAAGCCCCCTGTCCTGGTCCAGCACAGGCTGGCTATGGGATGAAATCCCAGCACGGCCGTCCGACCGGGCGACGATGGCACAGGTGGCGCCACCTCCGGCCCAGGTGGCGCCACCTCCATCTCCGGCATCGGTGGCTTCGACAGTGGTGCCATCTGAGCTGAGGGAACAGCAGGTCGTGACCGAGCAGCGGCAGTCGGCCGGGGAGTCGAGACGCAGCGCGGAAGGCAGCCAGCAGGCCACCTCACCTCCGACAAAGCTGCCAGAGCTTCCGGAGATGTCAGAGCTGTCGCAGCTGCCGAAGCTACCCAATCAGCCCGGGTGGCCGCCGACGCGTACCAACACACCGGAGCAGGCCGACGAGCCGTCACCAGAGCCGGGAGTAGACCCTGGACCAGCGGAGCCGGCGAAGCCAGAGATGGTGCCGGCGACGGGCTCTGAGCTGTCAACAGTACCGCAATCCGTGACGGCACGGGTGCCGGAGAGAGGGGCGGAGACAGGGAGAGGGGCGGAGCCGGCCAGTGAGAGAGAAACGGAGGCAGCGCCAGCGAACATCGGTCAGAAGCTGGATGAGATCGCTTCCCTGCTGCGGACGCTGATGCTACAGAACGTGGTAGCGGGCCGGGGCGGTGGCGGCGGCGGCGGGAGCGGGGCGGCGCCACCGCTGGGAGGGCTGACGGAGGACCAACTGAGAGCTCTGCTGCAGCCAGTTGTCTCAGATCACGCAGCTACTGGCGACAGCCCGCCACACAAGCCGCGCTAACACGTCTGCTGGAGAGAACCGTGCGGTGGCAGCAGGGGCCACATCAGCTTCACAGACTTCATTTGGTGACGTCAGATAGATGGTGACGTCAACTGATGACGCCAGAGCTCCGTGATGCGGCCAAGCGTAGCTGACGGAGGGGAACTTACACACGGAAGGGATATTCTCCAGGCGTGCGACTGACTGGCGTCGCTCGCTGAACTGGGAGGAAGCCTTGCTGACGATGGTGTCTTGTCTCTGCTGGACTGGCACCAAGTCTGCACGCTGGCACCAAGTCTGACTGACTTGGTGTGTTGAATGTACGGACTGAGGGAAGTGCTCTCTCAACACGCGTTGGCGATGCATCACTTCTCAGTGATGTTGTTTGGGTTCTTATTACGAATTTAACGGCAGTAGGCTGTACTCCATAGGTAGAATACTTCAGCCATGTGCTAGAGATTAACTTCTCGCGTAAGTCGCACCGGTAGTGCCGGCATACTTCCGTTTGGTATGGCCACTGAATCTTTAACTCTGCAGCACATTTACACCGAAACTGTTGCTATCACCATACAACCATACGTTTAGATAGTGTTTCACCATCACGTCTCTAACCTATCTGTCCGGCTGTCCAGCAGATCCCTGTCTGAAGTCAGCCTGCCGAGGATCCCCGGCACCAGCCGCCGCTCCAAGCAGAAAGAGCCCGCGGGCGATGACCGGTCGCGGTCGCGAGGCGTCTCGCTGCCGCCGGTCGTGCCGGGGGCCCACTCCCGAGCCTCCGTCCGCCGGCGATCGTCCGCTGGGACTCGGGACGGACGGCGGACGGCCGCGGAGGGAACAGAGGACGGGGAGGATAGAGATGAACCGGAGGAGGAAGAGGATAGAGAGAGGGTCAGAACGGCAGGCAGAGCGGACTCTGCGTACGGTTCGGACGTGGCCAGTCCGCCGACAGAGAAGTTCCGTCTGACAGAATCGGAGTACTTCAAACCGAAACAGGTGCGTCCCTCAACTGCGCAATGGTCTGAGCTCAATGCATTCTTCTGTGAAGGTATTCATTGTATAATACACGAGGAGAGTGTAAATTGTGTGAAGTGTATACGAATGATGATATGCTAAGACAACAATGCAAAATGCGGTATTAAAATTCAGCGTATCGCATTGCTTCATCCGAACGCGGCTAATAAAAGGCAGCAATCACATTGTTTCAACGTCAAACGGCGACTTGATCCCCGTGGTGTGTGTATGTGTAAGTATGTGTGCCACGACTGCCTGCTGTTGTCTTCAGACGGCCCGCGAGGTGGTTCGGGTGAACCTGGACAGCGATGCAGGCGACATCTATCGACACCACAGTACCGACCAGCTGCCGGCCGAGCTACCAGAGGCACCTGACCTTCACACAGAGGTGCCCCTCGATCTCCGGCCGATCACGCAGGTCAATGTAAGTCACGTGATCCAACAGGTGAGTGTTAGTCGAGTGACCTCCCAGAGGTCAGTGTGAGTCTGGTGACCTTTCATAGGTCATTTTGTCCGGTGACCTCCCAGAGCTCAGGTTAATCGAGCTCGAGTGACCTCCCAGAGGTCAGTTTGAGTCAGGCGACCTCCCAGATATCAGTGTGAGTCAGGTGACCTTTTATTGGTCAGTTTGAGTCAGATGACCTCCCAGAGGTCAGTGTGAGTCAGGTGACCTCCCAGAGGTCAGTGTGAGTCAGGTGACCTCCCAGAGGCCAGTGTGAGTCAGATGACTTCTCAGAGGTCAGTGTGAGTCAGGTGACCTCCCAGAGGTCAGTGTGAGTCAGGTGACCTCCCAGAGGTCAGTGTGAGTCAGGTGACCTCCCAGAGGTCAGTGTGTGTGTCAGGTGACCTCCCAGAGGTCAGTGTGTGTTAGGTGACCTCCCAGAGGTCAGTGTGAGTCAGGTGACCTCCCAGAGGCCCGTGTGTGTGTCAGATGACCTCCCAGAGGTCAGTGTGTGTCAGGTGACCTCCCAGAGGTCAGTGTGAGTCAGGTGACCTCCCAGAGGTCAGTGTGAGTCAGGTGACTTCCCAGAGGTCAGTGTGTGTCAGGTGACCTCCCAGAGGTCAGTGTGTGTCAGGTGACCTCCCAGAGGTCAGTGTGTGTCAGGTGACCTCCCAGAGGTCAGTGTGTGTCAGGTGACCTCCCAGAGGTCAGTGTGTGTCAGGTGACCTCCCAGAGGTCAGTGTGAGTCAGGTGACCTCCTAGAGGTCAGTGTGTGTCAGGTGACCTCACAGAGGTCAGTGTGAGTCAGGTGACTTCCCAGAGGTCAGTGTGTGTCAGGTGACCTCCATCTCGCCATGCGTCCAATAGCCCTATCTTCGTTGTTTAACAGTTCGTTCTGACCATAACCACAAAGAACCGTGTCGGGGCATGCCGCCTCGATCCTCTATCGATCCTGGCGATGTCTTCAGCGCAGCACGCAGAGCAGGCAGCAGTGTTTTGGGTATCAGCCCGCACAGCGCTCCGGACGACCAAACCTCACTCTGTACGCCGTATGTCAGCAGGCAGCGGCCAGTACATGAAGCTGCACACCAGGGTAGAGTATGGCCTGCCCCGTCCCTAGTTGGGAAGGCTGCGTTATAATTATAATATATAAGTTTATCAGGCAGGGTGATTTGCATATCGATTCCGACCGAATATTTCGATTGCTGGATTTGTAGCAGAGCTTGTTTCGTGGACCCTGACGCCTGCTATCAACCCGTGTACATGAACATGCCAGTATAATTTATTGGCGAAAGTTGAACGTGCTCGTAGGCTGGAATACGGTCCGTCCAGTTCCTGACGTCATCTGACCTGTTTACAACCACTGCCATCAACAGCTGGGGCGTTCCAGGACAGATCGACCAGTGCCTTACACCCTCATATTTCAAAAACATATAAGATTGGGTTTATAGGGTAGTCTTAGGCCCTGAAGACGACTGTGCAAATATGTTGCCTCGCCGAACAACGGTCACCGAGTTATAGTCTCCGGCAATGTCGAGAAGTCACGCTGCAGACCTTTCTTTGATGGATCATAACTTGTAGTGAGACGACCGGAAACCTTAAAAGCGATACATCACTGAACTCGGAATGATACAGGGAAACTTTTGGCTATCTCAAAATGTTCGATTTGCGATTTATTTTTATTTTGTGACCTTTTCTTACGTGACCTATCTTGACCTATCCCCAGTCGAAACCAGTATTTTTGACTCAAAGCCAGATTTAGTTTTATCAATTACATTTCGATCGAAAGAATACAAAAGTGGATATAGCCTATTAAATGCCGCCCCCCTTTCAGCCTGGCAAAAAAACGTATAGGTGGCGCTGCGAACGTTACCCAAGTATATCTCC
The DNA here is from genome assembly GCA_036785665.1 of Chirona hameri. Taxonomy (NCBI): domain Eukaryota; kingdom Metazoa; phylum Arthropoda; class Thecostraca; order Balanomorpha; family Balanidae; genus Chirona; species Chirona hameri. Next base: position 10,492 of record JAXIVJ010015725.1, read on the forward strand.
GGACTGGGTAAAGATATCGAGGTGCGGTTAACGCCAATGGATTGAATAGGTGATTCTGAGCAAGACATATTTGTATGACTTTGTTACCCGAGGTCAAGGTCAAGGTCATAATTTAGGTAAAACTTGTAAATAATTTCCGTTTGCTATACGTACGGGATTTTTGTGAGTATTTCCGGGGTATTGTACCGAGTTTAGACTAGGACAAATCGAGGCCATTTTGGGATGCGCCAAAACTATCTGGGGGGTGCAACAAAGGTCGAAAATTTCCAAACTTGATCAGAAGTCACTTTGTCACCCTTTGGTCGATCGATCTGGTTGCTCAGTACTGGATTCTTTGATCATGAACACACATTTGCAAGCGCATCTCATGACATTTTGAGCATCAGTGTGCCAACATCATATACTCACTTCTTCCCACTGGCATTTTGCATGAATGGAACCATGCACACATGTGAACAGAACCAGAACCGAAACAGAACCGATTGTCCCACGTAGGGTGACCCGTTTTGCAACTTTTTTCGAAAAAGTTATATTTCCGGTCGGTTTCTGATGCATGTTTAGCAGCTGATTTCAAATATGACCATCAAAATCAAAAATTCGAAAAACAATTGACCGTTTGCAAATTTCGGCGATGACAAATTTTTGACCAATTTGCCGACTAACATGGAGATGATATAGGATTTAGAGCGAAGGTGGTTATGACGTGAAAGAGCACTCCATTACGGACCCATTGCCATATTTATGACTTATTTGCACCACTGGTTGGCTCGAAATGTTTCCCGAAACCGATTGGCCTTACCCTTAGTACCAACTCCATCCGCTAGATGGCAGCACGTATGCCACCGCCTCCTGCTGTGTTCTCGGCGTTATTTTGCGATTGGAGGGTTAATAACATCTCCGATACCAGGTAAAGAACGTGGTAATACACCGTCAGCGTGCTGGCCGCGGCGGGGAGGGAGTATTTATTGTCCTTTTTACCATACCTATAACATAATAATACTGGCAATTCATCACACACGGAACGCACTGTCGCGCAACCAGCATGGATGACCGGTAATCTCGATGCTGGACCAGTCAGATCCCTTTTGATCCTTCCGACTGCCGGTCCTCCATCCTTAGTCACGCCCACGTTACCCCGGTTTTGGTGGTCGCTGGCCACCGGGCATGTGGTGGCCTCGAGCTGACCCCCGGGAGTGGTGGCCGTCTGCATGGCGTGGGCTCTCCTCGCAGCTTCGCGCTGCGGGGAAGGGCCTGTCCATGGGCGGTTGCCCGGTCGGCGTCCATTTTGACCCACTTTACCCCTTCTCCTTCATCCCATGGCTGCGCAATGGTCCAAGTAGACCGAAGCGGCCTTATCCTAACCAAACCAAACTGGACCAGTAATCTCGACCGGTAACCGGCAATCTCGACCGGTAATAATGTCCGGCTGAGCCTCACAAGTCTTGGATATCACGGTGGCTCTAATCACTGCTACTACTAGAGCAAAACGCTACTGTAAGAAACACCTTCGGAGCCAGGAGTAACACTAGTGTGCGAAGCGTTTTGTGATTTGGCCGGAGCAGCGTCGCCGGAACTCCCTTTTGTTAAGGCTATAGCCATCCTGTCGAGCGGCGCCTGCGACGGCTGGCGCCGCCTCAGTGGTGAGCGCGCTCTGTCGACTGGGTGTGGCTAGGCACACCAGTCTTCAGCGGCACCACAAGGAGCTTTTCCAGCTCTTCGTCATCCATAGGCCTCACATAGGGAGGTTCGACGTCGTCGTTCTCGGCAGCCCGCGTCACGACCATCATCTCTCTGTATGTGTTGGCGTTGAGATTGACTTGCGGACTTTTGAACCTCCTGAGAGGCCCAGCTGGCGGCGCTGACGGGCGGCCCTGATCAGGGCATCCGCTTCAGCTCTGGTGTCACCGTCTTCGTCTCCCAGCATGGCCAGCACGACGTTTTCATGGTGCGCCATAAACGCATGCCTGCCCAGGTTGTGCTGCACCGTGGCCAGTGGAGCACTGGTGAGATGCTGCCGCTGTCGCCTTATCTGGTCGCAGAGATGTCGCGGCGCGTCCACGAGGTCGCTCCGTCTTTTGATGGCGACCACAGTGGACACGTACACGCTGACAACATAGCGCGTCAGCGTCACCAGCTCGGGGCTGGCTGGGGCGCGGCTCAGTCATGTAATACCGGAGGAGGCGGCTATGAGCCGTGTACCAGCTCGGGGCTGGCTGGGGCGCGGCTCAGTCATGTAATACCGGAGGAGGCGGCTATGAGCCGTGTACCAGCTCGGGGCTGGCTGGGGCGCGGCTCAGTCATGTAATACCGGAGGAGGCGGCTATGAGCCGTGTACCAGCTCGGGGCTGGCTGGGGCGCGGCTCAGTCATGTAATACCGGAGGAGGCGGCTATGAGCCGTGTACCAGCTCGGGGCTGGCTGGGGCGCGGCTCAGTCATGTAATACCGGAGGAGGCGGCTATGAGCCGTGTACCAGCTCGGGGCTGGCTGGGGCGCGGCTCAGTCATGTAATACCGGAGGAGGCGGCTATGAGCCGTGTACCAGCTCGGGGCTGGCTGGGGCGCGGCTCAGTCATGTAATACCGGAGGAGGCGGCTATGAGCCGTGTACCAGCTCGGGGCTGGCTGGGGCGCGGCTCAGTCATGTAATACCGGAGGAGGCGGCTATGAGCCGTGTACCAGCTCAGGGCTGGCTGGGGCGCGGCTCAGTCATGTAATACCGGAGGAGGCGGCTATGAGCCGTGTACCAGCTCGGGGCTGGCTGGGGCGCGGCTCAGTCATGTAATACCGGAGGAGGCGGCTATGAGCCGTGTACCAGCTCGGGGCTGGCTGGGGCGCGGCTCAGTCATGTAATACCGGAGGAGGCGGCTCTGAGCCGTGTACCAGCGCGCCATGTTCAGTCCGCCGTGCGTTTTATGAGCGACGCTGGCGCCATCTCCATTCACCACACACCTGGCACACTGGTACAACAGGCGGTCTGAGCTGAGGCCAACCTCCATATCAGCCGGCAGGTCAGGGAAATCGTCGCACCGCACTGACGCAAATATTACGACAGGCATGGCGTGAACGGGCCCCGCGATACATTTCCCGATGGGGCCTGCAAAGGTGCCCGGACCCACTGTCTTCCCATCTAGCTGGCCGAATAGCGCCCTGTAGGGCAGCTCAGCCTGGTGGCAAAGGCACACCACCCTGCTCAGAGGCCGGCCGAGCAGCTCTTCTAGCTTCGCCATCCAACCGCCCCGCCACCCGACCACCTGGTTTGTCCCATCTCCTCCGATCACCCGCACCTTGTCCATGTCAATGCCTCGTCCACGCAAAAATGCACACAACTGGTCGGCTGTTGCCTCCCCCGTGTGACGGCCCTCGCATGTGAAATGGCCAACACAGACATCATCTGGGTGAATATTCACAGACACATTGTGAACCGTACACTACACAAGCCTCTTTGACCCATCACCTCCTCCCTCCGAGTCCGGTCGTCCCGGCCATCACAGAATAACGCGCAACACTGAGAGGTGCTCTTTCCCACTCCTTCAACCTTCTCTCGCCTACTTTTGTCTAAAGCCTTTGGATTTTTCCTTTCGTGATAATATCACCCCCGTGGCGACGGCAGACGACGAGACGATCTTTGATGTCGTTCGCGTGCCGACATCACAAGCATCCGCCGCCTCTGTCACAGGAGGCAAGTCCACCTTCTCCTTTGAGTTGCGGCGGCGGGACACGACCTAGTCCGGGTCGCTGTCATTTTCGACCTCTGGTGACTCACCAGACGGTGCGGCGGCGGCGGTGACCACATCAGGGGTGTCGCTGCCTCGTCCTCGTCCAGCGATGGACGAGGCAGCGACAATGGCGGTGGGAGCAGCAGCATCGACTGCAGAGCCGCTGACGGCTGTGTGGAAGCTCACAGTGACGGCACTGGAACCCACTGTGTCATCTGTGGCGGGCTTGGCAGCAGCTTTGGCCCTGCCCTCCGCTCGGGCCCTCCGCTGCTCCTGCCGTCTCCATCGCGCCGTCGTGGAACGATCCAGTTCGTCAATGAATAGTTTCCGCGTCGTTTTTTTATCCTCAAGAAATGTTTTATCGTCAGGACATTTCGGCGTCAGGACATTTCGGCTCAAAATACAATGAGATGCGTTTGAAAATGGGTTTCATGATAAAATAATCCGGTACTGAGCAACCAGATCGATCGACCAAAGGGTGGCAAAGTGACTTCCGATCAAGTTTGAAAATTTTCGAACTTTTTGCATCCCCAGATAGTTTTGGCGCATCCCAAAATGTCCTTCTGGATTCGTCCTTGTCTAAACTCGGTGCAATACCCCGGAAATACTCACAAAAATCCCGTACGTATAGCAAACGGAAATTATTTACGAGTTTGACCCAAATTATGACCTTGACCTTGACCTTGACCTCGGGTAACAAAGTTATCCGAGTATTTCTTATTCAGAATCACCTATCCAATCCACTGGCGTTGACCGCACCTCGATATCTTTACCCAGTCCGGAGATATGCATGGGTAACGTTCGCAGCGCCACCTATACGATTTTTTTTTTGCGAGGCTGAAAGAGGGCATTTAATAGGCTATATCCACTTTTTATTTGTTTTCGATCGAAAGGTAATTAATAAAACTAAATTTGGCTTTGAGTCAAAAATATAGGTTTCGACTGGGAAAAAGTCAAAATAGGTCATGTAAGAAAAGGTCACAAGTCACAAAATACAAATTAAAAAAAATTATTTTTTTTTTAGATAACCAAAAGATTTCCTGCATCATTGCGAGTTCAGTGATATATCGTTTTTAAGGTTTCCGGTCGTCTAACGACAAGTTATGATCCATCAAAGACATGCCGGCAGCGTGACCTCTCGACATTGCCGGAGGCTATAACTCGGTGACCGTTGCTCGGCGAGGCAAAATATTTGCACAGCCGTCTTCAGGGCTCTGACAACCCTATATACCCAATCTTGAGAGTTTTCTGAGAGATGAGGGTGTAAAATCGACCCTCCGACTGGTCGATCTGTCCTGGAACGCCCCAGCTCGGGTCATTCTGTTCAGGAGCAAATATCGAGCGCCGATCAGCGGTTCAGTGCTAGCTAGCTTGCCAGGGTGGGCGGGTGTTCGTCTCGACGCTCTACAAACAAAGCTCAATGCACTGTCTTATCGCACTCTCACCGTATTTTTTAGTTTCTCATGTGTTTCGCACTTATCTTTTTTTAAATTAAACCTATAATTTGTATCGGAATATTTATCGTCTGAAGAAAATTGGACGAGGCCACCAAGAAAGATCTCGTAAATTATCCTTCGTGTAACACGGATTTCAGCAGAACTACCTCAGTTTCCCTCGCCGGCCGCATGATGGCATTATATGGATACCTTTACGATCCCGGTTACGGCTAAACGGGACGATCCCCCAAAACACGCTATAAGCGTCTCAGCTGTGTGGTTACTAGGGTGTTTTGCGGGACTATGCAGAATCGTACTTCCCGTGCTGACTGGCTCCTCGGGAATGTAGGCTAAACTGAATGGTTAACCCGGGTGTAACCACCTGGGCCTGACTACTTTACTGCGGGCTCCGCCGGTTAAGGCGTGAGTCAAACTTCTTAACTTTTGAACTTGAATGGTCGACTCTTGCAGATGCATGATCATTTATGATCGTCTTGTTTCAGTTGAATGCATAGGCTCTTCAGGCCTATTTTATGTGACAGATATGCTGTTTTTTTTTCTCTCGATAATTCCCCTCTGTATGTGGGCCTTGTAGATATGATGGATGATAAGGCTCTGCTCCCTATCAGCAGCGATGATGCATTCTACCGCTGGGATTTTTCTCTCTAACTGGGTGTGGGACCTCCTTCGGGCCTCTTCTCTATCATGTTTGAGTTTCATACATTCAAAGAGCATATGCTCTAATGTTCCACTACCATCGAGACAAAGTGGACAGGTGGTATTTTAATTTATGTGTCTCCTGGCCATTCCATCCAAACTGTTGATAGCAACCGATAGCCCGATTGTCGATCCTGACTTATCAAGGGTGAAACTATCGTGCATGACGATATGTAGATATGGTGACGTGGGTGTTAGGGTGATCGTTACAACTGTATGCTAAGCGATGCACCAATATGGTGACGTGGGTGTTAGGGTGATCGTTACAACTGTATGCTAAGCGATGCATCAACAGCATAGTCGTTAATTTAAATCTTCAGATACTGAGGGTTAACTTTGTATTAACACCAGTAAGGCGCCGTAGTTGGCGATGAACGAGCGAGCGCGAAATAAATGTATGGTGAATTTCAACCCGATCGGGCAAGTAGTTCCTGAGATACAAAAAAAAGGTGCGCACGTGCGCACGTGCAGAGGCACCCCACCCATGACTTGTGGGTAGGCGGCGGCGGAGGAGTCCCTAACCACACACCAAATTTGAACACAATCGGCTCCGCCGTTCCTGAGATATAGAATAGGGGTGTGCACGTGCGCACGTGCAGAGGCACCCCATCCCTGACTTGTGGGAAACTGGCGGTTGAGGTCCCTAACCACACATCAAATTTGAACACAATCCGCTCAGCCATTCCTGAGATATAGAATAGGGGTGAGCACGTGCGCACGTGCAGAGGCACTCCACCCCTGACTTGTGGAAAGGCAACGGCTGAGAGGTCACTAACTACACACCAAATTATAACGCAATCGGTTCAGCCGTTCCTGAGATGTAAAATAGGAGTGTGCACGTGCGCACGTGCAGAGGCACCCTACCCCTGACTTGTGGAAAATTGGCGGCTGAGGGGTCCCTAACCACACACCAAATTTGCACACAATCGGCTCAGCCGTTGCAGAGTTTTTGCGAGAAAACACTTTTCAACACCCCTCACGCGGCACGCGCCACGCGCAGTGGTAGTCACCCACATGAGTCGGCACCGGTCTCAAACAGGGTAGGTTGGATGGGCCTGCTCAGCAAAGAAGTCAGCTTGTCAATCGGACGTGTGATGGCAGAGATATGAGCTTCTCAAAAGCGTCGCCACGGGTCGGGCCGGGCTGGGCCGGGCCGGGCCGCTCATATTCAGATTTTTTTCTTCAGATACCACGGAAAGACGAGCGAGCGCGAAGCGCTCGCTCGTAACAACACCGGACATAGACGACGCTATTCTTCCAACGATCGTAAAGTGTGACATTAGTAAAGACGCTTGAACACGGTTATCGTGGCAGTTAACATGGCATTTGTGCGTCCTTGTGTTTCAGGAGGAGCTTATTCTGACACAATGACAACCGAGTGACGAGGAAGAGGCTTTCGCTAGCGAGTGCCGGTCTCAAGTTTTCGTACAAATTGCTGTGTGCGGCTATGTTTTGGACTGTTTATCATCTTAACGCTCTAACGTACTGTTTTGTGTGACCCTAATACATCGATTCCTGGTACGGAAGTGTGTCATTTATGCAGAACGTGAAATGATGCTGATGAAAGGATCAACTATGAAGGGTGTGTATAAAGCTTTCAGATATTTAGGATGACAATTCAGGGCGGATGCCTGCTCCATGGTGCTGACTACTAATTTTACAAGACCGTCTCACTGTTGTGCATCGTATACTCTGTGTTTCGCCAGCGCATGTCAAGTCAGAACAAATGCACCACCTCGCTAAAGAATCGCCTGTGGAAAAATATCCTCAAGAACGCATCTGCATGACTCGTCGCTAAAATCGAAAATATAGATACAAAAATATATATATTGCCAGATAGATTTCGCAGTCTATTATTGGGCTGATTGTTTTGACCATAGCCGTAGCCATTTACATGTCCATTTCCATAGCCATACATAATATATCACCACAATTCACAATCTTAACAATCTTGGCCTGGTGGAGCACAGTGGCCTGCTCACCAGCGGACACTACTCGGCCTACGTGCGCGTGCAAGGGCGCTGTGATCTGCTCACCGTTCACCTTCAACATGGGATTTTGAACTGAAATAGCAGTTTTGTAGCCCGTGTTGAGAAATCCTTATCTGCAACTTTTCTTGGCTGAAAAGACTCTCCAGCCGAAGATATTTGACTTTTTGGCGAAGGAATGCGGCGCATATATGATATACCGTACCGTCTGAGAGTGCCAGCACTACCAGGGCGCATGCGCAGACCAATAACGCACACCATAACATTAATAATTTACGACCTTCTGTCCTGAATTGGCGCGATGTAGAACCATTTTTGAAAATAAAAAAAGAAACTGTATTAAAAAATATAATAAAATCGTGTTCTGAAAAATTTCCGAAGGTGAACTATTTCCTTTAACCCTGCCTGGCTGACGCCGTACATCGACGACGCCTACCGATTAGCTTGCGCGCGCGGCGCAGACGGACCCCGGAGACCAGGAGACGGAAACGGCAGACGCTGAGCCCGAGTCGGGCCGCTGGTTTTACGTGAGCGACACTCGCGTGACCGAGGTCACCCCGGACAAGGTGCTAAAGGCTCAGGCACAATATTACGACTGTGTGGACATTCGATAATCAATCGGCATTCATTTACCATAAATTGTTTCCGGATGTACAAATTGTCTTTGTTTATTTCCATCCCGTGTTATAGATTTCGCAAATCCGAATCGATTCCAATAGGTGAAAGCCGTGAAACCCGCGAATCCGGATCTTAAAGCCAAATTAACACTTTCGGCACACAGATAAATGCCTAGAGGCCTGAAGATATGACCTTGGCGCTTTCGTGCCAAGGTAAAACGCCAAGATCAGCTGGTAACCGATCTATGGGGACGTTCATCAATTTAGTTCGACGTGCACACTCACGTTCGCGTGACACATTCACGGTACTCGCGGTACTCACCGATCATAATGTAATTTGGCAGACTAACAGAGCTATTCCTCCTCTCTCAGAAAATATACGTGTGTATTTGTGACATTCAAAATCATAGGAGATATCGGCGGTCACACATCAAGGTCATCGGGGTTATCTGAGGTGATGCAAATGGCAGACCCCGTCGATTTCGATGAAAATTTGTACGATCATAGTACAAAATAGGCTCAATTAAAAAATAATACCCTCCAGTTATGACATTCAAAATGGCGTCCAAAAATGACATTCATAGTTCAAGGTCAAATCGGCGGACCCCGTTGATTTTTACGAAATTTGGCAGACAACTAGAGCTCTTCTTCCTCTTTCAGAAAATATATGTGTCTATCTGTGACATTCACAAATAGAAGAGATATGGGTGATCAAAGCTTGCGGTCATTGTGGTCAAAAACGGTCATTAAGATGGCGGTCCCCTCGGATGCGTCGATAATCGGCACAAACATTTACCTTAGGCAGCTCCACAATGTCACCAAATGGCTATTCGTGACATTTTCAAATAAAGCCTCCAGGGGCGTACACTTTGAAAATGGCACCTCTCCACGTGTTAACATGTGACCATTCAGAGCCATAGAAACTATAGCAGGACTCCACCGATCAATTCAGAACTTGGCATATCTACGCAGGAGGCATGTATACAGATTTTGAGAAAGTGATTAGTTGTGACATTCAAAGACAGTCACACCACATGACCCGGAAATATGTTCAAAATGTGAAATCGATTGAAAATTGAGAAAATCCTCTCTCAGCGGTGATTAACTCGATTGCACAGCGCAAAATTGTGCATGTGACACAAACGTGCGTCCATGTATTCATATGACGGGTCGTTTGGTCTATACATATTTATTAGCTCGCCTACAAAGGCAAAAATATGTCCATCAAGACAGCCCAGGTTCAGCACAGGTTCAGCCCAGGTTCGGGTCACCTCCGATTGAGCCTAAATTTGCACAGCAGATCTACCAGAGAACAGTAGTCCACACCTAGCAGCATTCGGTGTCACTCCCAGCGGTTTGACTTACAGAGGTCAAGCAAGGTCACGAGTTCAAATATTGCACAGCACATTGTGGCCTACCCGGAAGAGCTACGGGGATGAATGCAACGCTAAAATACTCGTACCACTTGGTTTTACGCTTCCCATAACGACTTGACCTCTCAAGGTCACCATTTGACCTTAAGTAATTTGGGGAATCAGCCGCTGGTACTATTGCACAGCGCATAACTGGTATACACAAATTATTTTACAAATTAAAAAGCATGTCGAAATGTGACCCAGGTGATGCGCTAACATTCACCAAAAGTACCTACTTGATAGCTATCACTGTTTGACCTTGACAATTAAACGTCACGAGAAACGTCAATTAAACGTTGCGAGAGGTGCAGCCCGGGTTCAGCCCAGGCTCGATTTTGCACAGCACATTATGGCCTACCCAAAGGAGCTAAGGGGATGAATCCAACGCTAAAATACTCGTACATACTTGGTCTTACGTTTGCTGCAATGACTTGATCTCTCGAGGTCCCCATTTGACCTAAGGTTATGTGAGGACTCAGCTGCTGGTACCATTGCACAGCGCATAACTGGTATACAACAAATATTTTACAAACTAAAAATAATGTTGAAATGTGACCCAGGTGATGCGCTAACATTCGCAGAAAACACCTACTTGATAGCTATCACAGTTTGACCTTGACAATTAAATGTCACTGCGAGAGGTGCAGCCCGGGTTCAGCCCAGGTTTGATTTTTGCACAGCACATTGTGGCCTACCCAGAAGAGCTATGGAGATGAATCAACCGCTAAAATACTCGTACATACTTGTTCTTACGTTTCCCACAACGTCTTGACCTCTCAAGGTCACCATTTGACCTAAGGTCATTTGGGGATCAGCCGCCGGTACCATTGCACAGCGCATAACTGGTGTACACAAATAATTTTACAAAATCAATAGCATGTCAGTATGTGACCCAGGTGATGCGCTAACATTTGCAGAAAACACCTACTTGATATCTATCACGGTTTGACCTTGATAATTAAATGTCACTGCGAGAGGTGCAGCCCGGGTTCAGCCCAGGTTCGATTTTTGTTAATTGACAACGTTGGCTATAGGTATTTGCAATATCAGTCGTACCCTTTCTATCATTTAAAGTGCCGCGGATGGTGCTAAAATATATTATTTGTACAGTCAAGGGCGGCCCTGCAGACGGCTGATGAAGAATTGACCAAGAGGGAAGTCGAGGTTCGTGACCAGGGGGAGGGGTTTGAAAACCGTTTTTTACGAGCAGTAAATCTTATGCATCTTATGCATATGCATAGCAAATCACGATGACCGGCGGCAGTCAGCGCTCAATAGTACATATGATAATCATAACTGTATACATATGAACCAAACTGTAACACACAACTAGTAACAGTGCAAATGGTTTGAAAGCAGCAAGGGGCAGAACGATTTTTCCGCGCATAAATGGTCCCTGTGGATCTGGAGGAGCCAGTGGGGGAGATGGCTTAGAGATGGTCCTGGCTTGGTCCCCACTATTAGCTCTTCGGTCCAGCAAGCTGGGCACCGCTTGAGCAGCTTCCGGTTACCGATGTCCGCGTCTTTGCGTTCGCGTCGCCTTTTACGGAACTCGGCAGACTAGCTAAACATGTAGCCCGCTTGAAAGTTAATATTTTTTGAAGGGCCCTGGTGGAATTCATTTGTCCATTTTCCAAATTTGTATAAGCAATGCGAAACTTGTGTATGCCGCGAAGCGGCGCGAAATTTCCACTTTTTGACTGTGGATACTTTGACTGCTGCAAAGGAATTTGTACGATAAATTGTTAAAGGAAATAGTTCACCTTCGGAACATTTTTCAGAACACGATTTTATTATATTTTGTAATACAGTTTCTTTTTTCTTTTCAAAAATGGTCCTACATCGCGCCAATTCAGGACAGAAGGTCGTAAATTATTAATTTTATGGTGTGCGTTATTGGTCTGCGCATGCTCCCTGGCAGTGCTGGCACTTTCAGACGGTACGGTACATCATATATGCGCCGCATTCCTTCGTCAAAAAGTCAAATATCTTCGGCTGGAGAGTCTTTTCAGCCAAGAAAAGTTGCAGATAAGGATTTCTCAACACTCCCAGCTGTCTGACTCCCAGCTGTCTCCCAGCTGTCTGAAGCTCCCAAAATGCATCAGACAGCTGTTGATAGAGGCACTCGTCTTCCCCCACATACGTTATTGTATAACGGTGTGGGGAAACTGTTCCGCAGCACAGAAGCTGCGTGTACAAAAGGGAATCAACTTCGGTGTCCGCATCGTGACCGGACTTGGCAGGCGTGACCATGTCAGTCCGTCATTGCGTGAACTGGGGTGGCCCAATGTTGATGAAATGATCACCGAACGCGATATTGCCACAATGCGCCACCTCACAACATCCACCAGTGCCTCCGAACTATTGCGACAGCGATTGTTGCGGCGCGCCGATGTATCCGCTCGCCGCACGCGCGGCACTGAAGCCGGCCACTTCGAGCTGCCCCGCGTGCGGACAGAATTCGCCCGGCGCAGCTTTGTGTACCGAGCCACGAGCGCCTGGAACGACCTTACGCTGGAGGCTAGGCGATAGTCAATCGTGAATTTTACCGTAGATTGCGATCGGTGTCTGCGGCTGGGAGCGGCCTATGTTGCCACCTGCCACTCTTTTTGTCGCGTGTTCTGTTTTACCGTGTGTATTTTTCATCACTGTATGTTTTACTGTTTTTATCCTATTGTGTATTATTAATGTAATGACGTGGATTCCACAAAAGCCATATTATGGAGGTTCCGAAATACATATCTGTAACACGGGCTACAAAACTGCTATTTCAGTTCAAAACCCCATGTTGAAGGTGAACTATTTCCTTTAACTTCTCCCGCAAAAAGTGGTGTGTGTGTGTGTGCGTGCGTGCGTGCGTGCCTGCCTGCGTGCGTGCCTGCGTGCCTGCGTGCCTGCCTGCCTGCCTGCCTGCCTGCCTGCCTGCCTGCCTGCCTGCCTGCCTGCCTGCCTGCCTGCCTGCCTGCCTGCCTGCCTGCCTGCCTGCCTGCCGTCCCCCGACCCTTCCGTCGGCGACGCCCCTGCATGTTACGGGCTGAAATTTCCTTCGTTTCCTTTCGGAGCAGCGGTGCGTCGAAGGGAGTCCGCCCCTGTAGCTCAGTTGGAGAGCGCTGGACTTCCTACATCGCGCCAATTCAGGACAGAAGGTCGTAAATTATTAATTTTATGGTGTGCGTTATGGTCTGCGCATGCTCCCTGGCAGTGCTGGCACTTTCAGACGGTACGGTACATCATATATGCGCCGCATTCCTTCGTCAAAAAGTCAAATATCTTCGGCTGGAGAGTCTTTTCAGCCAAGCAAAGTTGCAGATAAGGATTTCTCAACACGGGCTACAAAACTGCTATTTCAGTTCAAAACCCTATGTTGAAGGTGAACTATTTCCTTTAACTTCTCCCGCAAAAGTGGTGTGTGTGTGTGCGTGCGTGCGTGCCTGCCTGCGTGCGTGCCTGCCTGCCTGCCTGCCTGCCTGCCTGCCTGCCTGCCTGCCTGCCTGCCTGCCTGCCTGCCTGCCTGCCTGCCTGCCTGCCTGCCTGCCTGCCTGCCTGCCTGCCTGCCTGCCTGCCGTCCCCCGACCCTTCCGTCGGCGACGCCCCTGCATGTTACGGCTGAAATTTCCTTCGTTTTCCTTCGGAGCAGCGGTGCGTCGAAGGGAGTCCGCCCCTGTAGCTCAGTTGGGAGAGCGCTGGACTTCCTACATCGCGCCAATTCAGGACAGAAGGTCGTAAATTATTAATTTTATGGTGTGCGTTATTGGTCTGCGCATGCTCCCTGGCAGTGCTGGCACTTTCAGACGGTACGGTACATCATATATGCGCCGCATTCCTTCGTCAAAAAGTCAAATATCTTCGGCTGGAGAGTCTTTTCAGCCAAGAAAAGTTGCAGATAAGGATTTCTCAACACGGGCTACAAAACTGCTATTTCAGTTCAAAACCCTATGTTGAAGGTGAACTATTTCCTTTAACTTCTCCGCAAAAAGTGGTGTGTGTGTGTGTGCGTGCGTGCGTGCCTGCCTGCGTGCGTGCGTGCCTGCCTGCCTGCCTGCCTGCCTGCCTGCCTGCCTGCCTGCCTGCCTGCCTGCCTGCCTGCCTGCCTGCCTGCCTGCCTGCCTGCCTGCCTGCCTGCCTGCCGTCCCCCGACCCTTCCGTCGGCGACGCCCCTGCATGTTACGGCTGAAATTTCCTTCGTTTTCCCTTTCGGAGCAGCGGTGCGTCGAAGGGAGTCCGCCCCTGTAGCTCAGTTGGGAGAGCGCTGACTTCTGACCTCACCTGGTAGTGGCAGCCCGGGTTCGAGTCGCTTCGGCGCTCGCTATTTGCCCCTGACTTGGATGGCCTGTTGCCGGTGGCAGCGGTCGCACTCAAGGTCAGGTGACGTCAGAGGGCGGGGCGGACCGTGTCCAGGTATGTCGGGCACGTAAAACTTTCGCTTCTAAATTCCTGCCGGACGTCAGGAATTGCTTGATCAGGTGGTGGGGTCAGGGCCTGCGCAACAAGCTATGCTTAGCGCGGGACCTGAGCTCGGAAATCCATCCATTCAAAAACATTCGGACTAAATTTATAAAAGAAGAGAAAAAAAGGAAAACTAAAGAAATTTCATCCGTAACTGACTGAGCCCATGTCCACGTCGCAGGGTGCCCCCCCCCCCCCCCCACACACACACTTGGCTTCAGCCACCCCAACTTGGACTAGGAAGCAGGTTAAATCCGGGAGAAATCTGAATTTTGGTGGATTTTGATAGTACTTTAAAGGAAATAGTTCACCTTGGAAAATTTTTACCCAACACGATTTGATTATACTTTTTTAATACAATTTCTTTTTATATTGTCAAAAATGGCCTTATATCGCGCCGATTCAGGACAGAAGGCTGTATATTTGTATTGTTTATCAAAACTATATGCATACTCTCCGAGTCAGAGTCCTGACGTCACGCGAATGTAAACAATGGTTCAGCCAATCAGATTCGAAAGTAGTCGCGTAAAGATAGACTCGCATTGGAGATGTGCCAACCGGCGGCCGGCGATCGCTTGCTAGCACCAGCTGCAAGCTGATTGGCTGATGGTATAGCCTCTGCCCGGGCTAAAACCAGTACAACATTCTTTCGCCAGCACCGCATTCCTTCGCCAAAAAACTCAAATATATTCAGCCTGTCAAGAAAAGTCAGTCAAGAAAACTTGCAGATAGGGTTTTCCCAACACGGGCTACAAAACTGCTATCTCAGTTTAAAACTAATGTTGAAGGTGAACTATTTCCGATTTTCCCAGCTCAGCCCCCCACACAACTTTCTGGAGAAGCTACGCCCTGCCACGTCGTATGTTGCATATTCCAATCTTGATTTTAATAGGAATGACATGCAAACTAGAATCAGCTTCCGCCATAAGAAGTATGCTGGGGGGGGGGGGGGGGGGGGGGGGGGGGGTTGTCGGCCGCCATAAAAAGTGTGTGTGTGTGTGTGTGTGTGTGTGTGTGTGTGTGTGTGTGTGTGTGTGTGTGTGTGTGTGTGTGTGTGTGTGTGTGTGTGTGTGTGTGTGTGTGTGTGTGTGTGTGTGTGTGTGTGTGTGTCGTGTGCGTGTGCGTGTGCGTGTGCGTGTGCGTGTGCGTGTGCGTGTGCGTGTGCGTGTGCGTGTGCGTGTGCGTGTGCGTGTGCGTGTGCGTGTGCGTGTGCGTGTGCGTGTGCGTGTGCGTGTGCGTGTGCGTGTGCGTGTGCGTGTGCGTGTGCGTGTGCGTGTGCGTGTGCGTGTGCGTGTGCGTGTGCGTGTGCGTGTGCGTGTGCGTGTGCGTGTGCGTGTGCGTGCGTGTGCGTGTGCGTGTGCGTGTGCGTGTGCGTGTGCGTGTGCGTGTGCGTGTGCGTGTGCGTGTGCGTGTGCGTGTGCGGTGCGTGTGCGTGTGCGTGTGCGTGTGCGTGTGCGTGTGCGTGTGCGTGTGCGTGTGCGTGTGCGTGTGCGTGTGCGTGTGCGTGTGCGTGGTGCGTGTGCGTGTGCGTGTGCGTGTGCGTGTGCGTGTGCGTGTGCGTGTGCGTGTGCGTGTGCGTGTGCGTGTGCGTGTGCGTGTGCGTGTGCGTGTGCGGTGCGTGTGTGTGTGGTGTGGTGTGTGTGTGTGTGGTGTGTGTGTGTGTGTGTGTGTGTGTGTGTGTGTGTGTGTGTGTGTGTGTGTGTGTGTGTGTGTGTGTATGTATGTATATGTATGTATTTACATCGTGCCATCGGTCCATGCACACATGGCTATTCTGATTGGCGAGTCAATTCGACGAACATTAGGACAAGAGGCGCACACACACACACACACACACACACACACACACACACACACACACACACACATGTATACATTCCTGCTGCATCTCACTTCCGGTCACATCTAATCATTATCAGTCCCACTCTGCTTTGTGAGCAGATGCTCTCGGAGCTCGGGTCTAAAGCGCCGCGGACCCCATATCGCGGAGACTTTGCGGCAGAGCGTTGTAAGCTGTGACGGCTGAAAACAGAAAGCGGCGTCGTCCCGAGTCTGTGCGTATCACGGGTCTGTCCAGCCGGTCGGCCTGTCTGGTCACGCGGTGGTGAATATCGCCGCGAGTCACCAGGCTACTGTACAGCGACTCTGGCTGGCCGGCGGACACAATTTGTTTTAACAAAGTCAGCGAATGGTACTGGTGCAGATTTCCCACCGTCAACCAATTCAGGTCTTTCAGCACGTCACTGATGTGATCGTACTTACGACGGCCGGAGATGACTCGTGCGCCAAAGTTAAGCATTTTCTGCAGCCGTGCCATTTGTGTGATGCCGCATACACCATACACACTGATACAGTATCGTAAGGTTGATACAACGAGCGCCTGTACAATTGGTGTGAAGCGTATCACGCGGGAGACTGTGCTACTGTGGCTCAGTCCGCAGAGTAAGCCGGTACATCGCCGCACAACGTCGTCAACATGCGCCGAGAATGTCATATTCTGGTCAAAAACTACGCCAAGATTGTTGACAGTACGAGACCCTACGACCATGGCACCCATAAACTCAACTTGTATCTGAGGCATCATACGTAGATTTTGACATGTTCCCAAGACTATTTAGCTGTGTTTTGTTTGCGTTTACTTTCATCCCATTCTTCGGAACCAGAGTGATAGGGCAGCAAGATTCCGCTCGAGACTATTGACCAGCGCATCACTGTCACGGGGCCTCCCGAACACTGCGATCTGCACGTCGTCGGCATACTGCACGAGACACCTGTCATGAGTGACATCTGCATGAAGGTAGCAGCGACATGTCTGCGGCATAGATGGTGTATAACAGAGGGCCTAGCGATGAGCCTTGATAGGTACCTATCGGGTTTAGCAATGGCTGGCGAAAGCATGCGACCATCCAATCAGCTGCGTTGATGACTTGTTGATAATGTTCCGACAGGTAGCTCTCGAACCAGCGCACATCAACATTATACTGTTTTAGTTTGATAATCAATCCGGTCATGGCGGGATCACATCGAAACATTTTGACATGTCTAATAAGCACAGTAGCGCTACCTGTCGGTTGTCCATCGCCTCGAATATACGGTCGGTCATGGTCAGCAGCGCCGTATCAGTTGAGTGAGCGAGTCTGAAGCCGTGCTGGCGGGACGGGAATAGGTGATGGGATGTGAAGTATTCAAACAGCTGTTCGTATACTACACGCTCGGTGATCTTGGCTATAGTTGGGAGGATCGAAATGGGTCGGTAATTCGAGGTTTCGTTGGATTTGGATGTCTTTTGGATAGGATGAATGCAGGTAAGTTTCCAGGACGGGGGCACAGTGTGGGAAGCCAGACTGGAGTTCACAATATGAGTGATCACATGACAGATGTACGGCATACAAAGCTTAACAAAGCGAACACACAGGCCGTCGGCACCACATGCTGAGCTGCTGTTCATTTGCGACACTGTCACCGCCAGGCTCTCACGGCGTCACCGGACGCACCACGAGCCGGCCGGTGGGATACACGCTGCAGGCGCACCGGCAGCTCCGGCCCAGATGAGTCCACATGCCGGGCGGTCTGGGTTCCAACACTCGCGAAATAACGGTTCATGGTGTCAGCGTCGGCCAGCTGGCGTCGGCCTGGACGGCTGCTTGGCCGAGATGACAGGCCGCACGGTGCGCCACATAGAGCTTCGTCCGCTCGTCTGGATGCGCCGACGTAGCTACTTCGCTGGTGTCACGACGGATGGCCGACCTGACGCGGCGATTCAGCTCCTTGTAAAGGGGCCGGTCGCCGTCACGGAGAGCAGCCCGGCGCCGGTCATTAGCTCAAAGTCCTTTGTAGCCTCGGTGACAGGTGGGTGTGTCACCGTGTGTCACAGGTGTGTGTGTGTGTGTGTGTGTGTGTGTGTGTGTGTGTGTGTGTGTGTGTGTGTGTGTGTGTGTGTGTGTGTGTGTGTGTGTGTGTGTGTGTGTGTGTGTGTGTGGTGTGTGTGTGTGTGTGTGTGTGTGTGTGTGTGTGTGGTGTGTGTGTGTGGTGTGTGTGTGGGTGTGGGTGTGGGGTGTGGGTGTGGGTGTGGGTGTGGGTGTGGTGTGGGTGTGGGTGTGAGTGGGTGTGTGGGTGTGGGTGTGTGGTGTGGGTGTGGGTGTGGTGTGGGTGTGGGTGTGGTGTGGGTGTGGGTGTGGGTGTGGGGTGTGGGGTGTGGGTGTGGGTGGTGGGGTGGTGTGTGTGGGTGTGGTTGTGTGTGTGGTGTGGGGGGGGGGGGGGGGGGCAACGCCCCCGGTTTTCAAAAAAGTGTGTGTGTGTGTGGGGAGGGGTCGCGACCCCCCAACCCCCAACCCCTCCGTCAGCGACGCCCCTGTCTGCGTAGATATGCCAAGTTCTGAATTGATCGGTGGAGTCCTGCTATAGTTTCTATGGCTCTGAATGATCACATGTTAACACGTGGAGAGGTGCCATTTCAAAGTGTGGACGCCCCTGGAGGCTTTATTTGAAAATGTCACGAATAGCCATTTGGTGACATTGTGGAGCTGCCTAAGGTAAATGTTTGTGCCGATTCTCGACGCAATCCCGAGGGGACTGCCATCTTAATGACCCGTTTTTGACCACAATGACCGCAAGCTTTGATCACCCATATCTCCTCTATTTTTGAATGTCACAGATAGACACATATATTTTCTGAAAGAGGAAGAAGAGCTCTAGTTGTCTGCCAAATTTCGTAAAAATCAACGGGGGTCCGCCGATTCGACCTTGAACTATGCATGCATGTCTTTTTTTGGACGCCATTTTGAATGTCATAACTGGAGGGTATTCTTTTTTAATTGAGCCTATTTTATACTATGATTGTACAAATTTTCATCGAAATCGACGAAAAAACAGCCATTTGCATGACCTCAGATAACCCCGATGACCTTGAACTGTGACCGCCGATACCTCCTATGTTTTGAATGTCACAAATACACAGATATATTTTCTGAGAGAGGAGGAATAGCTCTGTTAGTCTGCCAAATTTCATTATGATCGGTGAGTACCGCGGGTCCCGTGAATGTGTCACGCGAACGTGAATGTGCACGTCGAACTAAATTGATGAACGTCATTATCGATCACTTTTTGAGTGAACCTCGGGGGGGGGGGGGCAAACAGGCCATTTTGGGCTTGGGGGGGAGGGGGCGCCCTAATTTTCCCCCCTGGCAGTGGAGCATCCATCTTAAAATAGGGAAAAAATAAAGCTGGTAGTAACAACTAAAAATTGCGTTCCTAAGTAAACATTATAAGGTAAGAACTGATTTTCTTTCACATTGTCGGGGAACCGTACTGATGGTTCATTCGGCACTTCATCCCCCTCCACACTCACAAATCCGTGGTGACGCTGTAGCGGGGTACATCTTCTCAGCATGTTCCAATGCACCGGGCCTGACTCCTCTGACAAAACATTCCGAGCCGGCCGGCGGCAGACGCCCCTCTCCTCGCATCCAACCCAGACATGCAAAAACTCGGGTCCGAAGCCCGAGACTGCAAGTCTAGTAACTGCAGTCATCACAGCCATCGCCAGAACAGCTGAATAAGCGAGACTACGGCGGGGAGCAACGCCAGCCGGGTGTACGCCCCTCAGGTACACCCATTACGGTACCAGTCCCATTTGCGTACCGGCCCCAGTACCGTCCCTACCGGCGCTGCCACATCACCTCGCCCCCTCCCCTCTATGTCCTATGAGTCAGCACAGCCAGGGCGGGCCGCCCAAAGGCAGAGGGACAGCTGTGTAGAGCTGCAGCACGCCAACAAAGGGACGGGTTTGAAGTAAGGGAAGAATCGTTGTTGAGAAGAAATGCGGATGATAAACCAACACTATTGATGCGAAGTGATAGAAAATCGCAGTCAATTATTACGGAACAAATGACGTGAACGATATACGCAGAGTAAGACGTA
>JAXIVJ010015726.1:15000-30740 GCA_036785665.1 Chirona hameri
ATCTAGCGGGTTTCACTGCAACTAGTAGTTCCAATATGACCGCGCCAGACAGTTTTGGATGGCGCAAGCGTGACTGCCACGGCTTTGTATGTGGCTGTATGCTACGGTTTTGGATGCGGCGAGTACCATTTTGGATGCGGCGAGTTTGGCTCATGAAGATGTCCCCTACCCGGGCGAATTTTGGATGTCGCAAGCGTTGTTGGCAGCGGTTTTGGATGGGACAAGCATTGAATGCTACAACTTTGAACGCTTTGATAGTTCCCCGGCGCCAAGCACCGGCACGGCGCGTGTTAATTCATGCTGAGGGGGAGACGGCCATGCGCTGCCTGGTCTGGCTGAGGGGAGGGGGGCGAGATGGCCACACGCTGCCCCGGTCTGGCTGCGGGGCGATACATAGCATTGTTTTGGCTTAATTCAAGATATGCTTTAAAAAAGAAGAAGAAAAAAAGCATAGACTTGCAACCTTACTACCTAACTTAATTATCTAACGGCGACGACCTCATATTTCCGGTCAACACCCGTCAAAAGACCGCAAAATGCTCCAAAGCGCAGCTGCGGCGACGGGGCTGGCCACGACTGGACCAGAGCACCAGTGACGGCATCGCTAATGGTGAGCCGCTCGGCAGCCGATACATGGGGAATCCCGGGATGGCAGTGTTCCCATGGCAGAATCCCCATGGCAGTGTTCTGAAATTACTTTTTGAATACATGCAGAGAGGTAACAAAACTGCCGAAAAACAGATGTTGATTGCACAGAAAAAAACAGTTTCCTATCAACATTTTTCGTTTTGGAACATTATGCATTAATTTCATAATACTTATAACCAAGATCTACACAATTCAGCAAGCATAGTGATCCAGTTCACAGTTCAACTCAAGATTGTAAGGAATATGACATAAGTTGATATAATTAAATAGTTTGCTCACAGTTGTTAAACACATTTCAGGCAGCATTGCATTAAAAAAAAAGTGGGATGCAGATTGCAGAAGTATACCCATATTTATACATAGCAACCGCAAACAGTTCAGTAATGTGTTATGAGGTGATCTGAGAAAAACTAGTTAATTCCGAAATATCCATGTAAAATATAGTTCAGCTCTTAGCCTATCATATGAAGAAAAAAGAAATGATAACTATTATTTCACTGGATTGATATAATTCAACTCATTATTGGTTATGTGACAGGTTGTGCTGTAGCATAACCCATCAATTAAATAATTAGGGCAAAACAAAAGCATAATTGAGACAATACCGTCAACTGATGTAACCTCGGACATATCCTACCTCAGACTTTCATGCTATCAGAATGTAAGCAATACAGACTCACTAACACACTTTGCATCTGTATTGTCTGTCCTCTAGTCTGATAGCATGAAAAGTCTGAGGTTAGGATCAGGATGTGTCCGAAGATTATAACCCTATAAGCATGATTGACAGATATCCTTATTTACCCATACATATGAACATATGGAATTTCATTAATTGGTATATTTATGACAATATAAGTACCTAGCAATCACTTTGGAGTTTGGAGAGGCATTCCTAACATTCTTACCCCATGCATTGACATAATTGCAATGTTTGGTCTGGAGTGGTATGCCAAAACTGAGTGGTACCCCAATTCTCTCAACTTATTGCATTATGTGAAGAAAAATAAGATAAGGGACAGCATATTAATAAAACGAGGGTATACTTTACCTGCCGCCACTCCTACATCAACATGCCCACACCAAACAACTTTATGGCAGCTCGTGTGACGCCTGCGCTACTAATACCCAACTTTCTGCATAACCTATAGGAGCCTTTATAACAGTATATACGTACCCTGTTTGGTTTGTAAGCTGCCTCAAAGACAAATACAAAGTTAGACGCCGGAGCTTATTTTGTATCAACAGCGCCAAGTTGGCTGCATCCTTGCGGCAGCTAAATTATTCGCGCTGAATAATCCCCGCAAAAATTGTTACCTCCTCAGAAAACATATCAATCTAAATTATTTTTGCAAGAATATTCACTGGACATTTCCGAGGTTAAAGTGGTTTCGGCTTGTGAAAAACAAAAACCAAAAAAAAACATTGAAGTTTTGTGTAATGACCTGTTTTTGTTTGATAAATAAACAGATTGTCTTATAATAAAAACATGCCGGTACAAATTGTGTTACCTCCTCAGAATAACGATAGATTGCAGAACAAATCTTCCAACTTGTAAAAAACAAAATAAGCCACGTAAATGAAAACATTACTTGTAAATAATTCAAGTCGTTTGCAAAATAGTTTGTCAAGCCATTCCAGTCTTTAAATATAGTATTTAATGTCTTCAAAATGTATAACAGCATAAGTGTCACGGTGCACGAAGCAGGTCAAAATGGACCTGTTGACATGATGCAAGGAAAAAATCATCTACAATACAGGAATGGATATTTTTCATACAAAATTATACCAAAGCTTCTCCACAGATTATACAACACTGCCACGTGTTTGTGAAAATCTGATCGCTATTGAATGAATATATAAAACATGCCAGAAACATGCCAATAGTTACCTCTTTCTTACCTTCTCTCGTCACCAGTGCAGTGGCTCAGAAGGGTGGTAGCCAGCAGGTGAACAAAGCTATCAATTGATCAACTATGTTTTGACGTGCAATGTAGGTAGGTATGGAGGTATCTGAACAAACATAAGGTAAACAATGTCATAACATCACCTAAAGGTGTCGCAGATGATTAAACCCAAATACTGCACAGCGCTAATCGAAGGGAAAAAAGGGAGGCGAATGGGAGGTAACTATTTCAAATTAGGAGGTATTTTGGGAGGTAACTATTTTGGTAAATGCATCCCCATCTGTATTTAATTTGTTCTATTTCAGAACACTGGCCCATGGCTTTCTGTCGTAGCGAGTGGCCGTATAAGAGTAGCGAGTTTCTGTCTAAATTTATTATATTTTAAGTGGTAGATAAACCTATCGCTGAAATACTGGCATCGTACAAAATAGTCAGAGCTACTGTGTGTTTGATTGTGCGTTTATATTTCAGGAGAGACGAGAGAAAAGTTTGTTTGTAATTTCACAACAGTGGAGCTATTGAGAAGATTCACGCAAAAGCTGGTACCTATTCTTAGAATCTATGTGTGTAGCTAATTTGGTTGGTGTTGAGGCTATATATTTTTTTTGTGATTCCGGGTCCTCCATGCAATGGTGGATGATTTGTGGGTGTACCAATAAATAGAGTTATGGCGAAAAATGAAAACCTCTTGTGTCTTCAGTTTTGGAATTGGTTGAGTTTCTGCCCGACCAAGATACACCTTCCCAAATGCTGCAGAGTCCACTTGCCTGATCTGATCACACAACTCAAATCTTGCCACCATATCTCAATTTGCCGAACAGCCCACCGCATGGTGACCATAATGCATCACCAACAGTAAAACAGCTGTATTGATTTCAGTCAGCTTTATTGACAAATCGCACAGATGTGGCACAATGTGGTGCTAATGTAGGTGGTTTGGCATCTGGTCACCTCAATGAAGATTGCGCTCCCATCCCTCAACAAGGGTGACAGTTTCCAGAGCATCTCCTGCAAGCAAAATTGAAAAATAAAGGTTAATACAATATTCAGGGCAGGGCGGCAGGGCACGGCACAGCACAGCGTAATGGCAGCGGCACCTAGGCCTTAAATGTACTCTTAACCCGCGAGTTACTGGGGTATATTTCATAACGCGACTTACTGGGGGGGGGGGGGGGGGGGGGGCTATTTTTAGCCCTCCCTCTGATCTCCGGAACTACTGGACCGAATGTAAAAATCCAAACGGCATTCGATAGCCCTGTGAAATATATTGAGGGAAACATAATTTTGTTGACCTCGAGGTCACCGATGACGTCACAGGTCAGGTCAAGTACAAAATGTTTGACCGTGTCAAAAGGTCTCGATGGATGGAATTGTCGCGCAAAATTGCGATATTAAACGCATAAACTGTCGATAAATCGGTATCATTCGTGTGTCTGACACTTCTAAGTACCTTTCTAAGCTGTTTATGACCTTGGGTCAGGTCAAGGTCATCCGAGGTTACGAGGTCAAACTGCAGATTACGGTCATTATGCGTTGTAACACATGTTTATGGGTTTGTTTTTCGTCAAGAACCTTAGAACATTGTTTGTTCCATATAAATATAAGTAAAAAGCAAAAATGGAAATGCGTTTTTTATGCATAGTAATGCTGTGAGAAGTGGTCGATTTTTGTCATTTAACCCGCGCGGCGCTGGGGTCTCCATCCGAACGTGCGGCGCTGGGGGGGGGGGGGGGGGTAAATTTTACCCCCCCCCTCGTATCTTCCGAACCAATAACCGCAGCGAGATGCGCAAGGCGGGGATCGAAAGCTCTCAGTGAAAAGAATCTAACGCATGCCCGAAAATATTAACATAAGGTCGTTGGAAAAGATCAAGGTCAAGGTCAGGTCACAAAAGGTCACTACACACAAAATATATATGAAAGTCATGCAGCACATGTTTTATGGATGCTTTTACGCATATAATTCGATAGTGGTAGTCATTTCACCACCTGACTTCATTTACGTGAAGTTACTGTCAAGTTCAGATCAAGTTCAGGTCACTGAAGGTCAAAATTTTAAATTTATAAATCGAAATGAAAAAAGCATGGTTCCATATCAGTTTTATCTATAAAAAAACAGCGCTGGCATTTATTTGTCTGTATCCGGTCAATAAAAGCCAAAAAACGCAATTTCAAAATATGACGTCATGATTTACCCATACTTTATATGCCATGACAGTCAAAAAAGATGATATCATTTTGAAATTTGGTATGGTAGTTGCCCATATGTTGTTATCTGACATGTATTCCGGTTTTTTCAATATCTTTGAAAAATTTATTTTGTGAGCATTTTAAAAAAAAGTATTTTATTTTATTTTTGGGGTCAAAAACTTTTTTATTTCGAGATAGCTGGTTTGTAGCCCTTGCAATTTTCTACCTTTCAGCGTTTTGCGATTACATTTTGCTTCAAATGCGGCATTTGTACGGCCTGGCAAAGTTTAGCCGATTTTGGTGACAAAATCGTGTTTAGTGACGTCATTAAATTCACTATCTAAAAAAAAATATGACGATTTTTTTGATTTTTTTCTCATAAGGTGTAAAAATGATGCCCGGATATGTACTGAAAGTTGGCGTCGATATCTGCATTAGTTATTGAGATATTTATAATATTCCTAAGGGGGGGGGGGGCTAACCCCCCCCCCCCCCAGTGACTCGCGGGTTAACTGTATTACGGCACGCTGTATAGTGTTCACGGCTTGCTGGAGAGGGGTCGTCGATTCGCGCTCGGCGGGCCACGTCCAGTCACTTGCTGCATGTGTGACGCTGAAACACAGCTATCACGATGCAATGACCAGCTCTAGTCCTATAGTCATGAAGTTCCCTTCCTTATGCTCACGGAAACAAACTAGTTATACTTCCGTACAGGTAAGAAATCAATGAAGTTTACTTCTAATCAGTCTATCACGATAGTTGCTTTAGTTTTAATCGACTATCTTAAACTGATATCTTGGCTCAGTATCCCTTGTAGAGATGTCATATTCCCTTTAGTCTCCCATTCTATTTAAATGCCAGCCACCGTCTGCCCTGCAATATACGCCAGTGGCTCTCTGGCCAGTGAAGGAGAGATCGGCCGCGGATTCGTGACGAGACTGGGCTTTTTGCGGACGCCGGCGGGCATCAGCTAGCTGGTTTGGTTGACCGGCATCGATTCCTGTCAGTCTAAAAACGGGCTGATGGATGCTGGAGGCCGGCCGAGGCGGCTTGCGGCGAACCGTCACGCCCCCAGCGGGATGAAGCGGCCAGCTATCCGGAGCGGGAGCCAGTGCAGTTTAGACAGACGCCGCTCCGGCAATATTTGGGCTGAGAGGAACGGTTTGAAACGTAGTTTGAAGGAAGTGGTGTATCGCATTTGAAAGATAGCTTTTGATGTGATGCCTAGAGAAAGTTTTATTTTTGCATCATTTTACATTCATTTGACACTATAACTTTACCATAAATAACTGCAGGTAACAGTACCTACGATACGTACAATTATCTATGAGTTAACATAACACGTACTGCATAAACATCAAAACAATTACGGTGTTTACCGACAGGCGGTAGCAATACATGTAAAAACAAAACACAAACAGGTGAACATCTCGCCTGACAAATTTATTAAGCACCACAACAGAGGATTACATACGAATACAGGGTTCGCGTGTTTTCCTGTGTTGCGGTGCCGACAAATTATCCGACGAAGCGCCTTCACCCGCTTGCTATATCTTCACATGTGTGGCATAGTGCACAGCATAGCTAACATCCGGCATTGTACTTAATGCTAATCGTTTGCAGGCTTATCTAGACCAGGCTTATCTAGACCAGGCTAATCTAGGCCAGGCTTATCTAGACCAGGCTTATCTAGACCAGGCTTATCTAAACCAGGCTTATCTAAACCAGGCTTATCTAGACCAGGCTTATCTAAACCAGGCTTATCTAAACCAGGCTTATCTAGACCAGGCTTATCTAGATCATGTCCGCATGAGCTTTCAACATACACACTGCAAGGAGATCCAAATGACACACCCATACAGTTTTTTCTTCTCAAAATGTTTTTTCCTCGTTCATTGCGTTTCTGTATATGAGAGTATGTAGCCAATACAAGATGGATGGAGCGTCAATGCTGGCAAGACAAATATTCACAAACAACTTGAATGTTTTATGGGCTGCAAAACTCGGTCGAACGCTGATCCCAGCCAGCCTGCCGGTCACCGCGCCGACTAGCCACGAGAATGGGTTGTGTTTGCAATGTTGTATTGCGTCAGCAGCTACTTGTGCCGCGGACTGGAGTGTACCTACCTATCGTGTCGCACTGCGAGTTTCCGGTGACCAATGGTGTTGTTAAGGTCGTGCCGGTGGAGGGAGGGGGAGGGGGAGGGTGCCAGTGCCAGTGGCGACGAGTGGGCTACGCTGAAAACATACGGAGGCTACCCATGGTTCTTCGAGAGGTCTCCGAACCCACTAGCCATTCTCTGCAGAGAGCCACAAGTTTCCAAACCATGCCGGGTTCTCAATGCTAAAAATGGTCTCAGAACATGTCAACATTCTCGGCAGAGATGGTACAGATGAAACCATGTATGCTTCTCAGAAACCATTGGCGGTTCTCCGCACACTCTTTTAAGGTTGCGTCCGCATGAACCAGCTAATCTGGGGTGGTTTCCATTCCATTACGTTTAGGACTGAAGAAAAAGCTACTTGGTCTCGCAATGTCCTCCATATCGTTCTCTGTTCGTTAGGGCGCTCCCGAATTCACGTTGCGTACCGTCCACCGCGGTTGAGCTTCCATAAAACAATTCAATGATAGACGTGGTTCTATATTGAACCGAGCAGATGACGCCCCAGCCAAATACATAGGAAATATTGTCATCGCCGTTCAGTTACGCGACTCACTTAAACTGACCGTGACGTGACTGACGTGCACTTGACGGTCTCTACCGTTAATTGTATGCGAGACCGCCACTATAGCTGAATAATTAGCTAATTACTGCTTCAGCCTCATTAGGCCACGCTGTGCCGCGGTAAAAATGCCCGTGAACTTTTACCATATGGGTCATTTACGCGACTGTCTGGTCGCGCACAAATTTCCCGACCCTCTTTGATTTGGATGAAAATTAGTACACCTGTAGTGTCAAGTGAAGGAAACATACACACCCACTTTTACCTTCGGATGACTGACCTCATGGGTCATATTTAGAGGTCATCCAAGGCTGGTCGCACACAAATTTCCCGACCCCCTTCGATTTTGATGAACATAGGTATATCTGTAGTGTCAAGTGAAGGAAACATACACACCCACTTTTACCTTCGGATGACCTCAATGGTCATATTTAGAGGTCATCCAAGGTCACGATTTGTGCGTACTTTATATCAATCAATCGCCTATATGCTAATGGACTTAGCGGAATAAAACTGATATCGAAGTGCTCCACATGGTTGGACCATTCGAAAATAGGGGTAAAAATTAGCGTGACCTCAATATGACCTTTGACCTGACGAGGTCAAAATCATAAAATGTATTTTTATATACGTCTGCCTGATCATAACTAGACCAAACTTGGCAGAATAAATGAACGTAACATCCTCTAAGAATATGCAAAACATAATGGCAGAGACTTATCAACTTTTTGAGATACCACCTTTTGAGTATGGTAAGGAAGTGAAACGGAGCAATGCCCCGAGGCTATTTTCATGTCGCTTGCCATAATGTCGGTTTCTTTGACCCGATTGACGTGAAATTTGGTGGGTAGTTTCCGTTTGAAGAATTAAATCACTTTCCGAGTTTTCAGCTTGACCTAACCTCTCATGACCTAGCATGACCTAGGAAGTGTATGGCCCACAGATACGTATTACCTATAGGTAAACGGTGTTCTATCGATGTTCATGAGCATATCACATATGCACAGGTGTTTACAGGTGACATTTATGGTTTCCATTGCCATCATGACCCCGGATGACCTTTTCAGAGGTCAACCGGTCACCGACCTCTGATGACCTGAGATTACTTTTTTGGCCTCTGGAAGTTTCTAGGACATTTTAGGATACTAATTTCAAATTTGGCATCCATTTTACATAATTGTATATTCCACTGGGGTCATGTACTTCACACGTCAACCGAGGTCACTGACCTCCGATTGCCTGAGACGATATTTTTTGACCCTGATAGCTTCTTGGACATTTTGTGACGCAGATTTCAAATTGGCACCAATATTTTGCATAATTATATGCTCAATCGGGGCCATGCTCTGTCACAGGTCAACCGAAGTCACTGACCTCCGCTGACCTAAGATGACTTTTAACCTCCCGTAGATTTTAAGAACATATCACAGCCAAGTATGTTTTTGAGATATCTACCAACTGTGGATGAACACAAAACCCGTCTATATGTCTGTTTACATAGCATACAAATACTCAATTCCTAGGAAAATGATTTCCTAGG
Organism: Chirona hameri; assembly: GCA_036785665.1. Classification (NCBI taxonomy): domain Eukaryota; kingdom Metazoa; phylum Arthropoda; class Thecostraca; order Balanomorpha; family Balanidae; genus Chirona; species Chirona hameri. The sequence goes on from JAXIVJ010015726.1 coordinate 24,009, forward strand.
AATTGATACTTTTAGCTTTTTCTAATGACATTTCCCTAGCCTCAAAAGATTGGTTTAGTCTGTTTAAAAACTGCTGTTTGAGCACGATAATACACCAAGGTACTCTTCTATATGCTGTTTAATATTTTTTGACCTACTCGCAAGTTACATAGAATGTGTTACATGTTATTCAATGACTTTTAGGAAAACTATGTTCCTGAATGGATGGATGTTCGGTGTTTCATGCTTATATTTCTCCAGAATATGCCTGATTGTCTCAATTCGTAGGAATAATCTGGTAGCTCATCACCTCGGTTTTAGCCTGTGGTGCTACCAAATCCTGAGACCGTGGACGTCTCGCCAAATCTGATTAGTCGCCGCTTAATGCTTCAACCAATCAGCGGCAAGCTAGCTTCAGCGTGACTACAGGTGGCGCTCCCGCTAGCAGTAAACTTGTATAGATGGCGCTCATGCTGCTCATGCCACACCGTTATTGAAATTATTGAATTGCCTTTATTTGTGAGTTAATATGACCATGTTCCAATGACGTATAATGAATGAGTGTTTGTGTGCGTTTACTGATCTCGTGTTTATTATTATTCTTCAGGTTTTACGTTAATATAGCGGCACCGTAGACAAAGGCGGTGTTTCGTAGTGTTTCCTCGAGATCAATGCGCGGCATTCAACTACACGCGTAAGAAGTTGATAATCAAATCCAGGGAAATTTCACTAGAAAAAGATAAAAAGTCTCAATTTCTAGGAAAATATTTTCCTGGGAATGTGTTTTTATGTCTTTTGAATGTCTGTTTCTATGTAAACCGGGCTTATCGTGAATGCGGACATGATGTTAAGAATCGTTTATAAATTACGTTACGCTATTTTGACTATTTTTCAACACATGGTATCAACCTTATCAACAATGTTACGTTTCGGTTGGTGCCCCCCCCTCCCCCCCCCCTCCCCCTGAGTGTATCGTAATTTATGAACGGCTCATTAACGGGCTGGAAAGTACGTGTAACGAAAAATGTCGATTCCTCGTGAATACAATGTACTGTCATTCTATGTTGTTTTACTGTCGTTGCTGTTTGTGATCTCACATATAATCTTTGAATATCGACGCCAGTATCAATCAGCGCGTCATGAGTCGGCGTTCGTAATCTCCCCCGCACCGTGCGCAGTCATTATCACCTCGCTATTGCCCCCCCCCCCCCCTCCATCTGCCAATAGGAAAACGGATGCAGTGTCCTTATACCGCCTCTAAAATCCATGTTACGTCAAGGGTGCCTCCAAGAACGGTTACACACAGATTGCCGGCATTCAGCATTGCAGGCGCCAGTGCAGGGTCTGATACCTTCGTGACCGTGCAGAGGGTGGGGGTACGACTCCCTAGCGTTTTTCGCTCCTAATTGAGCTGGAACTTCAAATAAAAAAACAGTGAAACATCTAATTATATCAAATAGATGCCATATTTTAAATCAGTATCCTAAAATGTCTTAGAAACCTCCAGAGGCCAAACAAAATCATCAAAGGTCATCAAAGGTCAGTGACCTCGGTTGACCTCTGCAAAGGTCATCCGGGGTCAGGATATCAATGAAAACCACAAATGTCACCCGTTAACACCTGTGCATATGTGTTATGTTCCTGAACATCTATAAAACACCGTATTACATATAGGTAATACGTATCTGTGGGCAATACACTATTCCTAGGTCATGCTAGGTCATGCGAGGTCGGGTAAAGCTGAAAACTCGGGAAGTGATTGAATTCGTCAAACGGAAGCTACCCACCAAATTTGAAATCAATCGGGCCAAATAAACCGACATTATGGCAAGTGACATGAAAATAGCCTCGGGGCATTGCTCCGTTTCACTTCCTTCACTGCCCCCCCCACCCCCCCTCCCCCGAAATTTTCTGAGGGGGCCGGCATCAAAAGGACCCATATTATGGCCCATACTTGATGGGTCCGATACGGGTCTTACTTGATGGGCAAGACCGGGCCCGGCAAGGGCCCGGTCTTGGTAAGGCCTGATTGAGGCAGGGGCCCGATGCTAGCAAAGGCGTGGCATGGGGCCCGGTCAGGACGAGGGCCCGGTCACAACAAGGCCCGGTCCTGGCATATTCTTGATACGGGCCCCTTTGTGGCAAGGGCCGGTCTTGGTCAGGTCCGATCGAGGCAGGGGCCCGGTGCTGGCAAAGGCGTGATATGGGGCCCGGTCAGGACGAGGGCCCTAACACAACAGGGCCCGCTCCTTGCAAATTATTTGATACGGGTCCCTTCCTGATAGCGGCCCGTTCCTGGTAGGGGCCCGATCAAGACAGGGCCCCGGTGCTGGCAGAAGCGTGATTGGCCCGGCCACAACAAAGCCCGGTCCTTGCAAATTATTCATACTGGCCCGTTCCTGGTAGGGGCCCGATCTTGGTCAGGCCCGATCGAGGCAGGGCCCGGTGCTAGCAAAGGCTAGCATGGGGCCCGGTCAGGACGAGGGCTCCGTCGGCCGTCACAACAGGGCCCGCCGTTCTTGGTAGGGGCCCGGTCTTGGTCAGGCCCGATCGATACAGGGCCCGGTGCTAGCAAAGGCCTAATATGGGGCCCGGTCAGGACGAGGGTCCGTCGGCCGTCACAACAGGGCCCGGTCCTTGCAAATTATTGATACGGTCACGTTCTGGCGACACGGTCCCGTGCCTGGCAGGGGTCCGGTCTTGATTAGGCCCGATCGAGGCAGGGCCCGGTGCTGGCAAATACAAGAATGAACTATCATGAAGAAGAATCAACCATCATTAACCTTCTGAATTAATTGGCTGTTGAATATTCAAGATATATAAATGAATCCAGTCAAATATAAGTCCATTTGAAGCCGAACTTTTTGATTCAATCCAATCCAAATGCAATGGATTGGACTGTACCATTAATCCATTGGATGAATCAAAACCATTCATACTCTGATCACCCTGAAACGGACACACGGACATACATATGAAACCCCAGGTAAGCCTCTCCGGACTGCCCGAACCGGTTTCGCGATACCGTGTTATGCCTTAGCTATGCATTCATTTAATGCTTGACGCGCGTCGGACGTCAGTGGCCCACCAATGCTGTAAATGTGTTGTTTGATGTTGAAAGGACAGTGTTGTCGGAGAGCGGTGGTCTGATTAGTGATAACTGGTGTTCTGTTGGTGCTGACATCATTTAAGCGAAATGACAGATGAGACAGTTTGAAGACAGTTCAATGACGGTTGACCCCCCACAGCTGTCGTGATGCGAGTCCAACTATCCGGCCATTTGCTGAGCCGCTTGACCAGGAAGTTATTATTATAGACAACGTTCCAAAGAAGATGGAAAAAGTAGCCTTTGCTCATGTAACATGATCAAAGGCTACTTTTCCATCTTCTTTGTATCTGCACAATGCTCATTGCTCAACGCAGCCATCCATCATATAAGACAAAGTTCCCCCAAAAGTAGTTCCTAACGGATATGTGTCACGCTATCTGGTCTGAGTTCCCCCTGCCCCCCCCCCCCCCCCCACCGGGTACCCGCCGACCGGCCGCAGTGTCAGGGCCGGAATTTAATTAACTCTGAGATTCCCGACACTAAAGCACACATGGTGTCATATATGCCGGATGGTCACTACACATTAGGAAATTGCGTGCTTCCACCCAAATGGGGCAAACAGGGGTCATGATTTTGATCAAACCGTCGACAAGTCAAGCGGCATGGTTAATAGCGGAATAACATGAGACAATAGCAATTTATAATTTCTGAGTCAACATTTTCGCTTTATATGCTCAGTAGTCTTACATTTTGCGCGGAAGTCATGGTTTTTGCATTGTAACCCAGCAATGCCCACGCCCAAATTTTGATTAGGCTACGCCACCCTCACTGTATCACGGGATTGAACTCGGACGCCATTATTGGGCTCGATGACAATGTATAGCTGAGACATAGCGGTGGCAATATGGCAAGTTGGCCTTCCTCTGCCTTTTAATCAGCGCGGGGATTGGAAGAAAGGCGGCAGATCTTGGGCGTCTCCTATAGCCCACAGTTCATCTTGTCCCAGGTCCCAGTCCCAGACTCCACAGTCCCAGGTGTTGTGAAACCGCCACCAATCCAGAGCGACCGTTAGGGAAATGGGCCGATCAGACCATTCGCCGACCGCCCGACCCACACTATTTCCATCAGCCAGCCAGGACGGAATATCGGGAGGCTGCTCGAGTGCCCGACGGGCTACCGTGCGAGGACAAAGGCCATAATAATGATTCAGAATGGTGTGTACAGTGTTCTCGCTCGCCAAAGAAGCGAGGCGAGATATGTACCATGCCGTGTTGCAGATGAGGCCGTGTTGCAGAGGAGGCCGTGTTGCAGATGAGGCCGTGTTGCAGATGAGGCCGTGTTGCAGAGGAGGCTGTGTTGCATAGGAGGCCGTGTTGCAGAGGAGGCCATGTTGCAGAGGAGGCCGTGTTGCAGAGGAGGACGTGTTGCAGAGGAGGCCGTGTTGCAGAGGAGGCCGTGTTGCACCGGATGCCGTGTTGCAGAGGCCATGCCGTGTTGCAGAGGAGGCCGTGTTGCAGATGAGGCCGTGTTGCAGAGGAGGCCGTGTTGCAGAGGAGGCCGTGTTGCAGATGAGGCCGTGTTGCAGAGGAGGCCGTGTTGCAGAGGAGGCCGTGTTGCAGAGGAGGCCGTGTTGCAGAGGAGGCCGTGTTGCAGAGGAAGCCGTGTTGCAGAGGAGGCCGTGTTGCAGAGGCCATGCCGTGTTGCAGAGGAGGCCGTGTTGCAGAGGAGGCCGTGTTGCAGATGAGGCCGTGTTGCAGAGGATGCCGTATTGCAGAGGAGGCCGTGTTGCAGAGGAGGCCGTGTTGCAGAGGCCATGCCGTGTTGTAGAGGAGGCCGTGTTGCAGAGTAGGCCGTGTTGCAGAGGAGGTCGTGTTGCAGAGGAGGTCGTGTTGCAGAGGAGGTCGTGTTGCAGAGGATGCCGTGTTGCAGAGGAGGCCGTGTTGCAGAGGAGGCCGTGTTGCAGAGGAGGCCGTGTTGCAGAGGCCATGCCGTGGTGCAGAGGCGTAGCACAACGACCGTGAACGAGCTAACTTGTACACGGTCATCCCGCGAACTGAAACATTTAAACACATAGGAGTAAACTTATCCCACTCATCATTCATCAAACACGATACCCAGTAATATGATAGTTATTTATACACGAACAATGATGTATGCGACGCCCATGCCATCTTCGCCCATGCCATCTTCACATTGAGCACCATTTTAACCTCACAACAGTATTGTAGATAAGTACGGGAAGACTGGGAGCGGCAGTGTACGCCCACGTGCCCATAAACAAAGTCACGTGCGATATGGTATACTCAGTTTTTCCTTCGCAGTTCGCAATGCCAGAATTTCCAGATGACGGGAAGAGGGGTTCCGAGCTGTAGCCAAGTTATCACATTAGTCGTTAACTTTGATGCGATAATGTCTTCTGAATTAAAATATATGTTTTGCTCTCGGGAGTAATTTCAAAAGCACCTTGCGACACCACCATTTCGACGCGAAGTACTGAAGAAGCCGCGAGAGTTGTTGTTCCTAGGGGATATGGGTTCCTTTGAAGATGTTCGAACCCAAAGTGGCAAGAAGTGTTGCGAAGTTTTCGCACTGTAAAACAGTCTCAGCTCTCTTCCACGATTCGCTGTTCGCAATGTTCCTTCACATTTTCTAGCCAAAATTATATTAGTTTCACTTCCCTGTGTGTCTCGAGTATATTTCATGAACATCCATCGGGAGCCTCTCACGATCAAATAACAACCTAGTATGTATATCAAATAACTATACAAATAGTATATCTCGTATATACAAAAAATAGTGTATCTAGGGAACCAAGGTAGACAAGATTTAACAGAAAATCGAAATCTCTTGAATAATGCATTCGCGAAATGTCCTCCATTTTAGATAAGGGCAATAGTTAAGGTCCAGAGTTCACCAAAGGTCTCGCTGGCTATTTACTGTCAAAACCTTTTTCACCTATTACTTTTTTACCTAATTAAGGACAGTGGTATTACAGTTATCGTGTTGGTCTCGTCGAGGTACTTTCAACCGTGTACAAGAACAGGTTATGTCAAATCCGAAATTTGACCACAGGTCAAGGCCATGTGGTGACTGGTGACCCAGGTAGATCATGTTGCATATTGGTTCACATCTCGACGAGACAAACACGTTGCTGTCGGTCTCACGTCTATATCTTCAATCTGTGAAAGGTTATTGATAAAAAGTTCCGGTGACCACAAATGACCTCAGTTGACCTTGTACGGGACACCAGTCAAATTTGTCATTGGATCATCCAGCATGACCTATAATAACGTGATCTAGAGAAATGGGTTGGAACTTACAAAGGCGTAGGGACGGTGGTCCAGGGGACAAACACGGACTTTTAGGTCAGAAGTTTTGCTAAAATATTGTATTTTGTTAAATGAAGAAAATAATCGTGATCAGAGACTACGTGCCAGATAGTGTACCTGCCTCCGGCGGCGAGCGTTCATATCCCGATCGTGGCCCGGAACAGCAGACATGAACCGGGCCCACTAGTCCGGTGTCGAAATTACTTAACGTATGGAGGTAATTATTTCACCACAATCCATTTTTAGACCTGCGCAACACATCTGCTGTCTCAGTCCAAAACCCCATGTTAAAGGTGAACTATTCCCTTTAAAGGGAATGTGTCACCTTTGTATTAGTTTTAAACTAAGATAGCCATTATCTGCCGTTGGGCCGTT
>JAXIVJ010015727.1:0-2500 GCA_036785665.1 Chirona hameri
TATGGAAACATGTATTGAGCTCATAACAAGTTTATGATACAAAAGTGGCCGTTTTTAAAGAACATATGCGTCTAGAGTCCATTCGTTCAGTTTTGCATACCGTCATACTCAGGGGCGTCGCCGAGCATTTTTGAGTGTGAGGGGGGGGGGGGGGGGTTGGCTGAAATGACTACAACAAATTACCCCTTTTTTGCATGTATTTGCTTTTGCAGCATTTTTTCATGTGGATTTCCATGTTACTTGTTATTTAGCGCCACCAAGCAGCGCGATTTTTTACGGGTTTTCCTGATACAACCCAGAAATATAGGCGGTGGGCTATGTATAGGATAAGAAGCTAAAAATGCTATAAATTCAATTCAGCGTTACGAGGAACCGAATACGATGACGATGGCTTCGATATGATGATGGCCACTGATGTGACGCCGCTAAGCGGGGTAAAAAGTTTAATTTCAGGTCGTGGAAAACGAAATTGTAATATTGAAACCAGGCCGTGAGTGGAGCCAAGAATCAGGGTAACCACTTTTCCTGGTTACACATCTCGCGAGGTATGATGGAAAATATTGAAATGAAGGTAGTTTTGCATATACTTTAGCCTCGGATAGTAAATCACGATGACCGGTGGCAGTCAGCGCTCAATAGTACATATCATAATAATAACTGTATGCATATGTACCGAACTGTAACAAACAACTGGTAACAGTGCAACTGGTTTGAAAGCAGCAAGGGGCAGAAGGACTTTTCCACGCATCAATGGTCCCGGTGGATCTGGAGGAGCCTGGGGGAGATGGCTTGGTGAGATGGTCCAAGCCTGGGTCCCCACTATTAGCTCTTCGGTCCAGCAAGTTGGGCACCGCTGGGAGCAGCTTTCGGGTGCCGGTGTCCGCGTCTTTGCGTTCGCGTCGCCTTTTTCGGAACTCGGCAGACTAGCTAAACATGTAGCCCGCTTGAAAGTTAATATTTTATGAAGAGAGTGGGCCCTGGTGGAATTCATTTCCCCATTTTCCAAATTTGTATAGGCAATTGCGAAACTTGCGTCATGCCGCGAAGTGGCGCGAAATTCCCACTTTTTGACTAAAAGACAAAAAGTGACAAAAAGTGGAAATAGCTGGATTTTGACAGCTGCAAAAGCAATTTTCCCGATAAATTGTTAACTTCCCCGCACAAAGTGTGTGTGTGTGTGTGTGTGTGTGGGGGGGGGGGGGGGGTGGGGGGGGGGGGGGTCAACTACCGCACCTTCTGAGAGGGGGGTCGGGGGGACCGTCCCCCCGAGTTTCACGTCGGCGACGCCCCTGCATGTTACGGATGAAATTTATTTCGTTTTCCTTTCGGAGCAGCGGTGTGTCGGAGGGAAAATGTAGGAAATTTCACCCGTAACTGACTGAGGCCATTTCCACGTCGCAGGGGTGTAGGAACCTATTCAGTTGAGTGGGCTTCATCCCCCCCCCCCCCCCCCCCGACAACTTGGCTTGAGCCACCCCAACTTGGACGAGGAAGTGGGTCAAATCCGGGGAGAAATCTGTATTTTGGTGGATTTTGATGGTACTTTAAGAAATTTTCCCAGCTCAGCCCCCCCCCCCCCCAAAAAAAAAAATCTGGAGTAGCTACGCGCCTGCCACGTCGCATTTTTCATACTCTAAACTTTATTTTAATAGGAATTACATGAAAACTAGAATCAGCTTTCGCCATAAAAGTGCGTGTGTGCGTGTGTGCGTGTGTGCGTGTGTGCGTGTGTGCGTGTGTGCGTGTGTGCGTGTGTGTGCGTGTGTGCGTGTGTGCGTGTGTGCGTTTGTGCGTCTGTGCGTCCGTGCGTCCGTGCGTCCGTGCGTCCGTGCGTCCGTGCGTCCGTGCGTCCGTGCGTCCGTGCGGCCGTGCGGCCGTACGTCCGTGCGTCCGTGCGTCCGTGCGTCCGTGCGTCCGTGCGTCCGTGCGTCCGTGCGTCTGTCCGTCTTCTGTCCGTCTTCTGTCCGTCTTCTGTCCGTCTTCTGTCCGTCTTCTGTCCGTCTTCTGTCCGTCTTCTGTCCGTCTTCTGTCTGTCTGTCTGTCCGTCTTCTGTCTGTCCGTCTGTCCGTCTGTCCGTCTGTCCGTCTGTCCGTCTGTCCGTCTGTCCGTCTGTCCGTCTGTCCGTCTGTCCGTCTGTCCGTCTGTCCGTCTGTCCGTCTGTCCGTCTGTCCGTCTGTCCGTCTGTCCGTCTGTCCGTCTGTCCGTCTGTCCGTCTGTCCGTCTGTCCGTCTGTCCGTCTGTCCGTCTGTCCGTCTGTCCGTCTGTCCGTCTGTCCGTCTGTCCGTCTGTCCGTCTGTCCGTCTGTCCGTCTGTCCGTCTGTCCGTCTGTCCGTCTGTCCGTCTGTCCGTCTGTCCGTCTGTCCGTCTGTCCGTCTGTCCGTCTGTCCGTCTGTCCGTCTGTCCGTCTGTCCGTCTGTCCGTCTGTCCGTCTGTCCGTCTGTCCGTCTGTCCGTCTGTCCGTCTGTCCGTCTGTCCGTCTGTCCGTCTGTCCGTCTGTCCG
>JAXIVJ010015727.1:7500-30739 GCA_036785665.1 Chirona hameri
TCCAAATTTGACCTACACGGCGATGTTATATATCTTTGAACTCGTTTTGCAGATAGGAATTCATTGGTATTAAAATAATTGCGCGATCATTGATGATTATAGAGCAAACTGAGACATTTTCGGGCTTTCTTTACACCGAGAACCATCAATTTTATTTTTATGTTTCAACGACACTTCTTTACACTTCACAATAACAAAGTCAAAAATAGGAAATACATTTGGCTTGGGTATAAAAAAAATACTAATTTTGAAATAAGGTCAAGGTCATCAAATGTCAAAAAGAAGTCATGCTGCAGAGCATTCAACTTGCCTTGATGAGAACAACAAAATGACGTTTACTGTACCATTCTAGTTTTATTCCGTCAAAAGTTAGTAGCGAAAATCTTTTTTTTTTAAATTTAAAATAGGATGTAAAATTAAATTTTATTTTGCACTTAATTAACACGTCCTTACACGTAAGAATATCATAGCAAAAATTAGAAACACATTTTAGAAAAGGTATCCCAAACTTTTATTTATTTCGAAAACGTACTAAACTTTGAAATTTAAGAAAATGAAAAAATCACTATCACCATGTTATAAAACAGCTCATTGCCATTCTAATGACATATAATAAATATATATTGCTTCATAAATTTCACGCCATATGGGCTGACAAAGCTTGACCTGCACCGTGACCTTGTAAAAATGCCCGAGGCAATATCTCCAGAACCACTGCTTGCATTGCAATACAACTTTCACAGCTCGTTTTAGCACCCCAGGTTACCCCATATCCAATTTTGGTCAAAATCGGTGATATGACGGTGTCATTTTGCATTTGGTTTTTGTCGATTTGTCGTGGAATGCCCCAGCTACAAAAAGAAGAACATTGTTATTTTTTTTACTGAACCTTATTACCCCACTAGTAAACGTATTCCACACAACATAGGTGCCTATGCAAGGAAATTCACTCACGCACTCCTCTGCCACCCAGCAGGCAGCAGGAGACCAAAGGCTGCGACGCTGCGTGTAAAATTATAACTTACGTTGGTTGTGAATCACTCCAAAACAGCGTCAGGCGCGCCACTTTCCCTATCCCTACAACTACCAAAATTCTACCAAATAGAGGAAACACGAACGAGGCTAAACAATATTTCTTTCTTTCACAAGAAGTTATTTTTTTTCGCAGGCAGTACCCATTCTTCATCGCCAGTTTCAGAGGATTTTTGGGGGGTCTAATTTATATTGCCGCCCCTGTCGAGCTTGGAATGGGGGGGGGCTTTGCTTCTGCCGCCACGCCCCCTTGATCTGCCAGTGAGAGACTTTGCGCGATCGAAGGTGCGGTCAGCGCTCGTACAACAAGCTTTGCCTAGGGCGGGACCAGATCTCGGAAATTTACCAAATCAAAGGATTCAGACTAGTGGGAGTACCAGGTTCTATACCTTTACCTTTTTAAAAATTCATGAATTCTAGTTCAAAATAGAATATATGAAATTCAAATAAAAATCAGTAATTTCCAAGTAAAAGTAAATCAAAAATAAATGAAAAGAAGTTAAATGAACATAAAAATGTATGACGTTAAGATTTAAACAGTCAACTTGGCACTATACAACCGCTTAATAGAACGCTGCGAGAACTGAGAAGGTCTCTTTGCTCGCTGTCGAACCAACCGGCACGATGCATCGTGCTGTAGAACACCGCCACTTAGCAACGCCGCCTCGGGCAGACCTTTGACCTTTGATGGCCCGGGGCGTCCGTGCTGAATGAGCTCCGGTCAGTGCTGGGCGGCCAGTGTCAGGTGTAATCGCGCCGAATGCACAACTCAGGTGTTTCTCTGATATCACTTGATGCCGCCATAAAACGCTTTATGTCCGTCAGCTTCCAGTCTCAATCTTCTCTCCTGCCACGACTCTAAGCTAACTAGATGATTAAGTGTTTGCACTTCTTAAACCGTCACCGGAAATGGATTAACCCCAAAAGTTCTCAGTTGTTTCCTAGCAAGCCTGTTACAAAAATACCATAGATAAACAAAACATTATTTAGTAATCGAGATACATATTTCAGAGAACTGGAAGAGACTGACAAATTTGAAAGGTGTCGTTGGATCCTCACATAGTAATTTGGTCAGTAACTTCCATGTCAATTTCATATGCCATCAAATTTACTTCAACATTGCACTTTACGGCTATTGATGGAAATATATCCCGGTTTCTCCATCTTGGCCGCTCAATCTTTGTGGTTAAAACACGTGTAAATGCAACATAACATAAACTAGAGTGTGATATCGCCAGTGGGTACAATACTGCGACAGCTATGCCAAATCATTAGCCAAACGCCTTCGGCAACTGAACCTACTAATGTCATGTAAGGTGGAATGGAATGACAGTTACGTGTTGTGCCGAAGCACGCGCCTGGTCCTATGCGGGACCATACACTATTTAGTCTGGATGTGCCTGGCCATTGAATGCCAGTGCCAGAGGCGCCGTTGCCAGATGGAGATTCCCCCGCATACTGAGCAAAGCGCGCACCGTTGATCGTCCGTTGAACATGACAACGAAAACATGGCATTGTTTAATGGACGGGTTTTATTTCAGCTCCAACTTGGTTTGGTTTCGATTTGACTAATTTTAAGACAAGGTTAACCCGCGCCGTGCCGGTGCTCGGTGCCACCTTCGCCGTGCCTAGGAGGGGGGGGGGGGGGGGGCGGGCGTATCGACGCTCCCTCTAATTCGGCTCCTATGAGATGTAGACAAAAACCCAAAACACTGTTCGAAAGCTCGTCAGAATGCATTTTGAAACTATTTCAGGCAATATTTTTCCAGGTCAATATTGAGGTCACCAGAGGTCATCAAGGGTAAGATTTTCAAGTTTTAGGACTTCGCTCCAGACATTCCCAGATAGCATAGGAACTATGATAGCTAAGAACAAACGGAAAAAAACAATGTAAAGCTCTTGCAAAAATGCAATCTGCAATTTGCCCTCAGATTTGAGGTCAGGTTAATAATTTAGGCTCCAGAGCTCATCAAATGTCAAAAAGACTATTTTTTAGCCAAACAGTTTTCACAATTATCTTTTTACCTAACAAAGATAGGGAAATAATGTTGACGTCATCGTGTTTGTATCGTCACGGCGCTCGGTATCATATGTAATATATCCAGGTTAGGTCAACTTAAACAAATTGACCTCAGGTCAAGGTCAAGTGGTGGCACAATTAGGTCATGTTGCACATTGGGAGACGTGCTTCGACGAGACAAACACATTGGTGCCAGTCTCACTTATCTATCTTGATTTTGTCGAGAGTTATGGGAAAAAGTGTTGGTAACCTCGGGTGACCTCATCTGACCCTGTAGGGGCCACTGAACAAAAATTGAACCTGGAACTTCAATAATGGCCTATGATAACATGATCCAGAAGGAATTGGACTGATATCATTCGTATCCTCAGAATAGGAAGCATTTGATTATTTCCCCATTGACTTATAATGGGGAGGTCACGAAATTGACCCGACCTTAGGTCACCGATATAAACAAAATATCCGAGATAAACGTATTGTAGGTACTATTGCTCTTATTAAATCCTGTTAGTACGAAATCGATCGGCCAAAAACTGTGGCTTTGGTGCGAGGGGGGGGGGGCGGATTCCGCCCCCCGGAGATCTCGAGATCTACCCGTCCGATTTTCAAAAATGAACCGGGGTTTTGTTCCCCTCAACACGATCTACATTTTTAAATAATAAAAACAAAATTGATAGGGGGCAACAGGGGGGGGGGGGGGGGCAAAAATCACAAATTTTAGTGGTATTTTTTATCCAACATAGCTTTCATGTTTATCGACCGATTTTAACACAATTAATACGAATCGATATATTGAATTGGAAATTGATATATAACAGTGACTTTTGAAAATGCAAAAATCATAGGCGTGTGCATGTCACTCAATATGGGGGTGAAGTAAATGCGTAATAAAACTTTTTTTGTAAATTTTAAATAAATGAAATGGTATGTTATTGTGACATTAGACAAAACAGTTAAAAATCATATTTTTTGCCATAGGCGGTACCAGGTTAGTGAAAAGGGGGGTAAAAGTGGGCAAAAATATTTACCGCAGACAAGTTGCTACCCAGCACTATAAATATGTTACTGATCGTAGATAGTTCCTTTGTGCATGTTGTACTTCATCATAGGCGTTTCCAGGATCAAAACTGGGGCGACTCAATACCTTTTGATAAGTATATTATCCACTATTATGATACTAACTAGTCAACAGTGACTATTTCACTTACAACTTTAATTAACATTGCTTAACCCCCTTTTACCCTACCTGGACTCGCCTATTATCTTATAATCGTTCGTAGAGTAGCCTGTGGTGCGTGTTTCATCCGAAAACTACAGTATGTTATGTCATTGTACTCTTAGTTTCCTTGCAATAATATGACCCCCTTTCTTCCATTCCTGAGCGCGCCTCTGCAAAAAATGACTTTATTCCCTTTTCTGACCTCATATGTGCATATATCATTATAAGCTAACCGTCTATTGCGCCGTTATCGCTGGCATATCGTCAACACCAAGCCAGTCACCCCCTTTGCATGTGCCTGAACACGCCCCTGAAACTCTATATGTAATAAATTATGCAAATAATGGAATCCGAAGCTATCTTTAACATCTTGATAACTATAAATGTCCCTTATATTGCTCTATTTGCTTCCCGCCAAGCATTGAATACTTCCTGGAAACCCCCACCCCCCTTTTCACGCCCCTGAAACCGCCTCTGCCATGGAATTTTTATGATATTTCATTAACATCAACTAATTTTCACTTGTTGCAATCACCGTGAACCGATGTAACTCCTTCATACTTGAGGCAGTTAGGAAGAAACCGTGAAGATCGCATTTCCGTATTATCGCAAAATATCGCCTCCGAACCCACCCAAAACTGTACCCTGGAACCGCCTCTGTTCAGGTTAAGAACTCAAAATTTTGACTCCAAATGTGGTATTCAATTCTATGAAAAGTCCCAAAATTTCATGGGCCTGCTCCCAGCCGTTCTGGAGATATCTGCGAAAAACATGAGGGGGGGGGCGGAATCCGCCCCCCCCCCCCTCCTGTTACAAATAGGGTTAACTTAGTTTGGAATTTATCATATTAATATGAAGTTGACTCATTTTAATACAAATTTGACCTGTTGTTTATGTTCAATTTGGCTCATTACAATCTGAACTTGGCTTATTTTAATTAAAAGCTAAAAGGTTTAGAAGATCAATATTACATCACTCGGGAATTTTTAGCATCAAACATTGTATGGGTTGTTGCCATTTGTGGGTCACTATCTAGCGACCATGAAAATGTGTTCCCGGTTTGTTAAAAGAGGTTTGTTAACTAAATTATATGTTTTTGCCTATAGTTGGTTCATAAGTGTTTTATAAAACCAATATAAATAGATTATTGGAATGGAACTGAATGGATTGGAATAGACGGAGTAGACTGGAATATTTTGTGTCATCCAAGGAAGGCTATTGCCAACTTATAGACTGATCGATTTAAAAACATCAACGCAACTTCGACTGCAACTTCAGAGCTTCAACAGAATCAGAGCTTCAACAGAATCAGAGCTTCAACAACAACAGCATCAGAGCTGTAACTTCAGAGCTTCAACAGCATCAGAGCTTCAACAACAACAGCATCAGAGCTGCAACTTCAGAGCTTCAACAGCATCAGAGCTTCAACAACAACAGCATCAGAGCTGCAACTTCAGAGCTTCAACAGCAACAGAGCTTCAACAACAACAACATCAGAGCTGCAACTTCAGAGCTTCAACAGCATCAGACTGGAAAAAGCAAACACAAAAACAAAAACCAATTGAAAGTCCTATAGACTGCTTGCTTATCCCACCAGTAATATTTGCGGTAAAATAGAAACACCCTAATACCCGGACCAAGTGACAAGTCAGCATGTGCAGTGCGGCTTCGTGTTAGTTGGTGGATAATTGGGGTGTTTGTTTGATGCTGCAGCTCGGTTCAAATGGGCCTGTTTCTGGCGTGCACAGGGAAAATGGTATGGTCTGCATTGTGGCCCGCTGAAGCCGCCCTGTCCAGGGGAATAGTTTCCTATTCAGTTGAGGGGTTTCAGCCCCCCCCCCCCAACTTGGCTTCAACCAGTGGCGGATCTAGGTTTCGAGTTTGGGGGGGCAAAAAAAATCGCTCCGTTTCGTCAGCGAAAAGTTGTTGACGGGGGGGGAGAGGTGGCGTCGGGTCGTCAGCGCGGAGTCGTTGAGCGGGGGGGGGGGGGGGTGAGGGGGTGTCGGGTCGTCAGTACGAAAGTTTCGTTGAGCAGGTGAAGGGATAAATCTCGCCTTCCCGGAACAAAAATCACAACCTCCCAGAACGGTTGGGAGGATATGCATTTGCCTACCTTTTTTTCGTTTGGGGGGGGCAATTCAATTGGGGCATTGTAAAACTGTAGAACAGATCGCCCAAAACAATCTCTAAATAACATACTACATCTCATATTTCGATACAACTACGTGTCTGGGGTTATCTGGGCTGTTGATTCACGCTGTGAACTTTCCAGTCTCGTCCGTCAAATGGTTTTGGAGTTACAGCCTCGGGAAACTTTGTAATGTCAAGCAAAACTCAAATTTCCAGCGGACAATATATCCCATCTAAACCAGTAAACGCCTTAACCCTCGCCCTACGGAAGCTTTTTCACCTTCGCCCTACGAAGGGGGGGGGGGGGCTGACAGGGCCCCTGTTAACTTACAAACCAAACAACTTAGAGCAATGCAGTAAGAACCAGCATGTTGCCTGTCATGAGATAAATCTAACAGCATGCGAATTTTAGGTTTCAGGTCAACGGGTGACCTTCCAGGTCAAGTGAATGACCTCGGATTTACCACGTCCAGAACAGCGATTTGCTCTTCAGAAAATCTCAAAATTAGAAATTGATAAATGTAAATAAAAAGGCATGTTCCTAGACCAGTTTTGGCTCAGAAATACAGAAAAGGTAATTATTCGTTCGTATCTTGTCAAAAAAGTCAAAAAAAGTTATTAAAAAAATGACGTCATCAGTTTCTTACACTTAGGGAGCGCTCCCATCACTCAGTCAAAAATGAAGATATTGCTTTGAAATTTGGTATGGGTATTGTCCATACTGAGTTCTCTCACATATATTCTGGTTTTGTTAACATCTTTGACGAATTTGATTTTGTGGGGATTTAAAAAAAGTCATGTTTTATTTTGATTTTAGGGGTCAAAAACCCAAAATGTTTCAAATCCGAGATTGACATTTTAAAGAAGATATGTTGTATCTTTGGTGAATTGCGTTTGCAATTTCTTTTAAAACTCTGTTTTTTACCATTTTCCCAATATTTATCGTTTTTCCACCAACATGATGTCATCAAAACATGATCATCTCCCAAACTGATCCACCAATTTCAATAAAATTTTGCAGAATACGTACAATTGTTGTAAACTCAGCTGCTGAAAATTTAAGCAAAATGCGCCACATGTGTAAAACGTTATTCAAGAAAAACATCAGGGGGCGGGCCTGTTAGCCCCCCCCCCCCGTGGGGCGAGGGTTAATCGGCGGTAACCGAGCGGTATCTGTTGCTTCCCTGGGACATCCCTGGGACAAACTACATGCAAAATAAGTTGTATTACATTTATCATGGTCTACTTTCTCGAATCCGCCAAAAGGGAGTACGTCCTGAGCGCTGCATGCTTCATCGTATACATTAATGCTTTGACAAATCAAGCCATTTTTGATCAAGAATGAGTTTTGTTCATTTCGACGTTTGCATGTGCCACGCGCTGTGGCACCACCCCTATCAGAACGCGTCATACAGATATCAAAATTGATTTTATGGTCCTATCCAATGGCGAAAACCCGTGCTCAATCGGATCAGTGGTTGCAAAGTAATTAGCTTCCGAAAAGCGTCTGTACGGCCGGTTCGGGCCGGTTCGGGCCGGTTCGGGCCGGTTCGGGCCGGTTCGGGCCGGTTCGGGCCGGTTCGGGTCGGTTCGGGCCGGTTCGGGCCGGTTCGGGTCGGTTCGGGACGGTTCGGGCCGGGTCAAATGTAAATTTGTTACCGAGCGGGCGCGAAGCGCCCGTGAGGTTTCTCGTCAACTTACTAGACACATTTACATTTGACCCGGCCCGAACCGGCCCGACCTTGCAACCACTGCTCCGATTGAGATCGGGTTTTTATTAAATTGTATATGATCTCCTTTCTCGAATCCGCCAAAAGGGAGTACGTCCCGAGCGCTGCATGCTTCAGCATAAACAACGAATGCTTAGATAAATCAAGCCATTTTTGATCAAGAATGATTTGTGTTCATTTCGACGTCTGCGAGTGCCACGCGCTGTGGTACCACCCCTATCAGAACGCAATATAACAAAATCGAAATTGATTAGACGGTCCTATCCAATGGTGAAAACCCGATCTCAATCGCAGCAGTGGTTGCAAAGTTATTAGCTTCCGAAAAGCGTCTGTATGGCCGGGTCGGGCTGAGTCAAATGTGAATTTGTCTAGTAAGTTGACGAGAAACCTCAGAAACCTCACAAGGCGCTTCGCTCCCGTTCGGTAAAAACTTAATTTTTACGTTGGCATGCATGGAAGCCTGGCAAATTTTATGGAGGACTAAAAAGACTAAAAGGACTATGTGTTACTATCACGTGTGCTCTCTTACCGTTTCATATTTCAAACCTGTTTTAGCTTTACCAGTGCGCGCCCGCTCGGTCATCGCCCAAAAAGGCATTTCACTGGTCGTATAAATTAATGCTTAGATTAATAAAGCCATTTTTGATCAAGAATGATTTTGGTTCATTTCGACGTTTGTGTGTGCCACCTGCCACGTGCTGCGGTACCACCCCTATCAGAACGCACTACACCAAAAACAAAATGGATTTGATGGACCTATCCAATGGTGAAAACCCGATCTCAATCGGAGCAGTGGTTGCAAAGTTATTAGCTTCCGAAAAGCGTATGTACGGCCGTGTCGGGCCGTGTCGGGCTGGCTCGGGCCGGGTCAAATATAAATTTGTCTAGTAAGTTGACGAGAAACCACACGGGCGCTTCGCGCCCGCTCGGTAATCACCAGCATCATCAGGAACAATATATTATTATGATGTAATCATTTTGGGAAATTCTGAACTTTTGACATTTCTACACGGGATATCAGGTCAAATCAGGTCAGACCACATGATTTTGTTATGTTCTCAGTTAAAATTTGTGATTTTTCTTAGGTGGATTAGGAGGGTACAGGCCCTTTGAATCACGTGCCAACCTATTTCGCTCACTGATCAAGATCACATGATAACATAATTAAATATTTCGCTTATAGAGGCATCTGTGGGTCCTTAAGATATACATTTTTCTTCTATCTATTTCCAGACCGAGAATGTTATACAAATAGCTCAAATGTCTTCCAGAGAAAAAAAAGTTCAATTGTGCGAAATAATACGGAAAATGTCAACAAATTATCTATTGTATAATCAAGCCAGGTCATTTGGGAAATCAAACCTCAGGGGACGTGACTTCTTTGAGGTCATGGAGTGACCTGCGGGGGTCATGCGCGCCCGCATCATTGAATGCAGCTCGACGAGACAGATATAATGTTGTTGAGTTAAGCTCTCTAGCACAATAATTATGTGCAAAGTTAGTACCAAAGACCATGCGTTTTCACCCAAAAAAAATAGTAAAAACCTATCTCCAATTTCTTACCATCGAAGGCCAGTATATCGAAGTCGATTCTGGCAAGAAACAAATTCCGAATTGTAAATGGCCACATGATAAAATCACGTGATCTGACCTAAAATCACATGTGGGGCATTCCACAGTAAGACAACCGATGGGTGCCGTCTGACCATTTTTAATATTCTTGAAAAATTAAGCAATGGGGGTTTCAAGGGCAGGGAATGCATTGGTGGTGACCAAAAAATTCCCCCAAAAATATTTTCCAAAATACGGCCTTCCGTATTTTCCCAAGTTCACTGTGCAGGCCTAATTTTGACGACCTGGCACTCTCCGAAATAAAAACAAAAACGATTTTGAAAACTTTTTTGTTTGGATCAGGATTAGTCGAAGAACAATTTGGCAATCACGGATTTTCGATTTGTGTTGTTTTTGTTTTTTTTTGTCGTGACCTGGTGATCTACTTTTTGCGCCGTGACCTTAACCTGTTGGAAACTGAAATTAACATTTTCGTCTGATGACGATTTGAGCTTCATTGATGTACTTTCGTATTAAAAAAAGAAAAAAAAGTCGAGTTTGACCTGTAAAACCTACTTTTGGGGACTTTCACAGTAAGACAACCATTTTTGTCTTCAAATTTGCCGTCCGACCATTTTAAATTGTCTTGAAAAGTTGTGCACTGGGAGTTTCAAGGGCGGGGAATTCATTGGTGGTGACCAAACAAAAACAAACAAAAACAGGATAAAGCCTTCCGAAAATTTCCCAAGCTCACTGTGCAGGCCTAATTTTGACGGCCAATAACTCCGAGACTAAAGAAGCGATTTTGATTTGTGTATTGTCTGGATCGGGATTAGTCAAAGAACAATTTGGCAATCTCGGATTTTCTAGTTTCATTTTGTCACGTGACCTCGTGACCTACATTTTGCGCCGTGACCTTGACCTGTTGGAAACTGAAATTATGTTGTTTTTCGTCTGATGAAGATTTGAGTTCCATTGATGTTCTTTCGTATACAAAATCTGAAAAGTGGAGTTCGACCTGTAAAAACTACTTTTGAGCCTTGCAAGCCTTGCACACAATACACTGTTTGGGTACGTTACGTTGTATTAGCCTGGCAGGTCATATGCCGACCTGATGTCGGTGTAACAGGCACCAACCGAGAAGTTTGGTCGTCAGGAGTCACTCTGGACTTTGTTTCGAAAGCGTATGTCAAGTAGATGCGAAGTTATCGACGGTCAGGTGCCCGAACAGCGTATTATGTCAGCATTGCAAGACTCAAAAATGATTTGTACAGGTCGACCCCCACTTTTGTATACGGAAGGACGTCAATGAAGCTTAAATCTTCATCAGAAGTAAATTTTAATTTCAGTTTCCAACAGGTCAAGGTCACGGCGCAAGAAGTAGGTCACGAAATCACGTGACAAAAAAAAACGAAAATCCACTGGGCGCAAATTGACCATGCAGTCGTTGCGCCCTTAAGCCCAACAAACAAACAAACAACGTGATTGCCATATTGTTCTTCGACTAATCCTGATCCAAACAAAAAAAAAGTTATCAAAATCACTTTTTTAGTCTCGGAGTTATTGGTCGTCAACATTAGGCTCGCACAGTGAACTTGGGAAAATACGGAAGACTCTTGGAAAATGTTTTTTTTTTCGGTCACCACCAATGAATTATCCGCCCTTGAAACTCCCAGTGCACAACTTTTCAAGAAAATTAAAAATGGTCTGACAGCATTTTTTTGTTGTCTTACTGTTTTGTTTTGGTTGTCTCCCCATGTAAAAAGTCAAAAAAAATAGTATTTTCGAAGAAAGATTTATCCGCCACTATACCAGGACAAAAATCACAACCTGCCGGATCGGTTGGGGGGGGGGGACAAAAACATACGTTTGCCTACCGATATTTCGTGTTTTTTAGGGGGGGAATTGCCAATTTTGCTCAACCGTAGATCCGCCACTGGCTTCAGCCCCCATACTTGGACGTGATAGTGGGTCAAATCCGGGGAGAAATCTGTATTTCCGTGGATTTTGATGGTACTTTAAGCGATTTTTCCCAGCTCAGCCCCCCCCCCCAACTTGTCTGGAGAAGCTACGCTGTCTGTCTGTTTCACAGCTTCAACAGATATGTAGAATGGAATGGAGGGATCCAGATAAGAGATGCAATATTCTGGCCCCAGCGTCCCAGCGCTGGGACCAGAACTGGTCACGGCCGTGACTGGCCAGGCCAGCGCCATAGGTTAGCCAGGCCAGCGAGGTAGGGTTAGCATTGCAGCGCCGTGACTAAAGCTGTGACTTACCAGCTCATTCCGTGGCCGGACTAGGCTGTGACCAAAGATTTAGGGTTGTTTGCACCTCTAATCGAGATGTCCGTAATTGGTGCGTGGCACGATGATGGAAAAGCGGACTATGGATGGATTTTGGAGAGATTCACCAGCGTGCGTGTGTGCGTGTGCGTGTGCGTGTGCGTGTGTGTGGGAAGAGAGGCGACTTATCACTCACTTATGTTCCAACTTGGTGCGTAAATCTTAACGTAGTTTCTCCCCTTTGAAAAGAAAGCTGATACTGCAGTTTTCTCCGCAGTGCATTTGACGTAGTTGTTTAATTGCCTCGTGGCAAGAAGGACTACATCTTCCACAAAGGTGCCGATTTTCCTCAACATTAACGAATTATTAGGAATCATCTGGCCTGTTCACATAACTGTATATATTACTGTCTGTATACTTTGAACCGATGTGAAATCGGCCAATGATAGGATACATACAGGCCAGGTAGGTGCTGCGCCGGGTTCAGGCCAGGAAGGTAGGTGCTGCGAATTTCCGATAGGAGTATTTTCCGGACCTCTGATTCTGCTATGCGCCAAGCTGGTCGCTCTCTGGTAGGCAGAGCGCACGGCTGGCGGTTGGCGGCCGAAATAAGAGCGCCATCGGCTCCATATTCCTCCTGCAGAGCCGTGACAGCGTGCCCATATTCCTCCTGCAGAGCCGTGACCGCGTGCCCATATTCCTCCTGCAGAGCCGTGACCGCGTGCCCATATTCCTCCTGCAGAGCCGTGACAGCGTGCCCATATTCCTCCTGCAGAGCCGTGACCGCGTGCCCATATTCCTCCTGCAGAGCCATGACAGTGTGCCCATATTCCTCCTGCAGAGCCATGACAGCGTGCCCATATTCCTCCTGCAGAGCCGTGACAGCGTGCCCATATTCCTCATGCAGAGCCATGACAGTGTGCCCATATTCCTCATGCAGAGCCATGACAGCGTGCCCATATTCCTCCTGCAGAGCCGTGACAGCGTGCTCATATTCCTCCTGCAGAGCCGTGACAGCGTGCCCATATTCCTCCTGCAGAGCCATGACAGTGTGCCCATATTCCTCCTGCAGAACCATGACCGCGTGCCCATATTCCTCCTGCAGAGCCGTGACCGCGTGCCCATATTCCTCCTGCAGAGCCGTGACCGCGTGCCCATATTCCTCCTGCAGAGCCGTGGCAGTGTGCCCATATTCCTCCTGCAGAGCCGTGACAGCAGAGCCATGACTCCTCCTGCAGAGCCGTGACAGCGTGCCCATATTCCTCCTGCAGAGCCATGACAGCGTGCCCATATTCCTCCTGCAGAGCCGTGGCAGTGTGCCCATATTCCTCCTGCAGAGCCGTGACAGCGTGCCCATATTCCTCCTGCAGAGCCGTGACAGCGTGCCCATATTCCTCCTGCAGAGCCGTGGCAGTGTGCCCATATTCCTCCTGCAGAGCCGTGACAGCGTGCCCATATTCCTCCTGCAGAGCCATGACAGTGTGCCCATATTCCTCCTGCAGAGCCATGGCCGCGTGCCCATATTCCTCCTGCAGAGCCGTGACAGCAGAGCCATGACTCCTCCTGCAGAGCCGTGACAGCGTGCCCATATTCCTCCTGCAGAGCCGTGACCGCGTGCCCATATTCCTCCTGCAGAGCCGTGACAGCAGAGCCATGACTCCTCCTGCAGAGCCGTGACAGCGTGCCCATATTCCTCCTGCAGAGCCGTGACCGCGTGCCCATATTCCTCCTGCAGAGCCGTGACAGCAGAGCCATGACTCCTCCTGCAGAGCCGTGACAGCGTGCCCATATTCCTCCTGCAGAGCCATGACCGCGTGCCCATATTCCTCCTGCAGAGCCGTGACAGCAGAGCCGTGACTCCTCTTGCAGAGCCGTGACAGCGTGCGAGGCCCGCCATCTTTGTCTGAGGTCATGTCTGAGGTCGACCGCTCCATCACGACACAGCCGGACGGTAGGGTTGGATTAGCCGGCTGGATAGCACCAGGCTAATGGTAAATGGCCAGCCAGAAGACAACAGGTTAACGGTTAATAACGGGCCCACCAATGACAGGTTAACGGTTAATAACGGGCCCACCAACATCAGGATAAGGGTTAATAACCAGCCAGCCAGCGCCAGGTTAACGGTTATGAGCTGGCCGGATGGCACCAGGTTAATAGTGAGTAGACGTCCGGCCGGCATGAAGTTAATGTTAACCCGCGCTTGACCGGGGGGTGGGGGAAAATACTGCCCCCTGACGAATTGTAGCGATGGCTCAAAACACAATGGCGCTATCAACAATTTTTAGAAGATCGCTCTAAAAATTGTTACTTAGCCGGCTATGTAATGGTTACTAGCCGGCCAGGTAGCGTCAATATAATGTGGGTAGCCATCCAGCTGGCGCCAGGTTAATGGTTACTAGCCGGCCAGCTAGCGTCAATATAATGTGGGTAGCCATCCAGCTGGCGCCAGGTTAATGGTTACTAGCCGGCCAGCTAGCGTCAATATAATGTGGGTAGCCAACTAGCCGCCGGCGCCAGGTTAATGGTTACTAGCCGGCCAGCTAGCGTCAATATAATGTGGGTAGCCAACCAGCCGCCGGCGCCAGGTTAATAGTTACTAGCCGGCCAGCTAGCGTCAATATAATTGTGGGTAGCCAACCAGCCGCCCGCGCCAGGTTAATGGTTACTAGCCGGCCAGCTAGCGTCAATACAATGTGGGTAGCCAACCAGCCGCCGGCGCAGGTTAATGGTTACTAGCCGGCCAGCTAGCGTCAATATAATGTGGGTAGCCATCCAGCTGGCGCCAGGTTAATAGTTACTAGCCGGCCAGCTAGCGTCAATATAATGTGGGTAGCCAACCAGCCGCCCGCGCCAGGTTAATGGTTACTAGCCGGCCAGCTAGCGTCAATATAATGTGGGTAGCCAACCAGCCGCCGGCGCCAGGTTAATGGTTACTAGCCGGCCAGCTAGCGTCAATATAATGTGGGTAGCCATCCAGCTGGCGCCAGGTTAATAGTTACTAGCCGGCCAGCTAGCGTCAATATAATGTGGGTAGCCAACCAGCCGTCGGCGCCAGGTTAATGGTTACTAGCCGGCCAGCTAGCGTCAATATAATGTGGGCAGCCAACCAGCCGCCGGCGCCAGGTTAATGGTTACTAGCCGGCCAGCTAGCGTCAATATAATGTGGGTAGCCATCCAGCTGGCACCAGGTTAATAGTTACTAGCGGCCAGCTAGCGTCAATATAATTGTGGGTAGCCAACCAGCCGCCGGCGCCAGGTTAATGGTTACTAGCCGGCCAGCTAGCGTCAATATAATGTGGGTAGCCATCCAGCTGGCGCCAGGTTAATAGTTACTAGCCGGCCAGCTAGCGTCAATATAATGTGGGTAGCCAACCAGCCGCCGGCGCCAGGTTAATGGTTACTAGCCGGCCAGCTAGCGTCAATATAATGTGCGTAGCCAACCAGCCGCCGGCGCCAGGTTAATGGTTACTAGCCGGCCAGCTAGCGTCAATATAATGTGGGTAGCCATCCAGCTGGCGCCAGGTTAATAGTTACTAGCCGGCCAGCTAGCGTCAATATAATGTGGGTAGCCAACCAGCCGCCGGCGCCAGGTTAATGGTTACCAGCCGGCCAGCTAGCGTCAATATAATGTGGGTAGCCAACCAGCCGCCGGCGCCAGGTTAATGGTTACTAGCCGGCCAGCTAGCGTCAATATAATGTGGGTAGCCAACCAGCCGCCGGCGCCAGGTTAATGGTTACTAGCCGGCCAGCTAGCGTCAATATAATGTGGGTAGCCAACCAGCCGCCGGCGCCAGGTTAATGGTTACTAGCCGGCCAGCTAGCGTCAATATAATGTGGGTAGCCAACCAGTTGCCGGCGCCAGGTTAATGGTTACTAGCCGGCCAGCTAGCGTCAATATAATGTGGGTAGCCAACCAGCCGCCGGCGCCAGGTTAATAGTTACTAGCCGGCCAGCTAGCGTCAATATAATGTGGGTAGCCATCCAGCTGGCGCCAGGTTAATAGTTACTAGCCGGCCAGCTAGCGTCAATATAATGTGGGTAGCCAATCAGCCGCCGGCGCCAGGTTAATGGTTACTAGCCGGCCAGCTAGCGTCAATATAATGTGGGTAGCCAACCAGCCGCCGGCGCCAGGTTAATGGTTACTAGCCGGCCAGCTAGCGTCAATATAATGTGGGTAGCCAACCAGCCGCCGGCGCCAGGTTAATGGTTACTAGCCGGCCAGCTAGCGTCAATATAATGTGGGTAGCCATCCAGCTGGCGCCAGGTTAATGGTTACTAGCCGGCCAGCTAGCGTCAATATAATGTGGGTAGCCAACCAGCCGCCGGCGCCAGGTTAATGGTTACTAGCCGGCCAGCTAGCGTCAATATAATGTGGGTAGCCAACCAGCCGCCGGCGCCAGGTTAATGGGTACTAGCCGGCCAGCTAGCGTCAATATAATGTGGGTAGCCAACCAGCCGCCGGCGCCAGGTTAATGGTTACTAGCCGGCCAGCTAGCGTCAATATAATGTGGGTAGCCATCCAGCCGGCGGCAGGTTAATGGTTACTAGCCGGCCAGCTAGCGTCAATATAATGTGGGTAGCCATCCAGCTGGCGCCAGGTTAATAGTTACTAGCCGGCCAGCTAGCGTCAATATAATGTGGGTAGCCAACCAGACGCCGGCGCCAGGTTAATGGTTACTAGCCGGCCAGCTAGCGTCAATATAATGTGGGTAGCCAACCAGCCGCCGGCGCCAGGTTAATGGTTACTAGCCGGCCAGCTAGCGTCAATATAATGTGGGTAGCCAACCAGCCGCCGGCGCCAGGTTAATGGTTACTAGCAGGCCAGCTAGCGTCAATATAATGTGGGTAGCCAACCAGCCGCCGGCGCCAGGTTAATGGTTACTAGCCGGCCAGCTAGCGTCAATATAATGTGGGTAGCCAACCAGCCGCCGGCGCCAGGTTAATGGTTACTAGCCGGCCAGCTAGCGTCAATATAATGTGGGTAGTCAACCAGCCGCCGGCGCCAGGTTAATGGTTACTAGCCGGCCAGCTAGCGTCAATATAATGTGGGTAGCCAACCAGCCGCCGGCGCCAGGTTAATGGTTACTAGCCGGCCAGCTAGCGTCAATATAATGTGGGTAGCCAACCAGCCGCCGGCGCCAGGTTAATGGTTACCAGCCGGCAGGCTAGCGTCAATATAATGTGGGTAGCCAACCAGCCGCCGGCGCCAGGTTAATGGTTACTAGCCGGCCAGCTAGCGTCAATATAATGTGGGTAGCCAACCAGCTGGCGCCAGGTTAATGGTTACTAGCCGGCCAGCTAGCGTCAATATAATGTGGGTAGCCAACCAGCCGCCGGCGCCAGGTTAATGGTTACTAGCCGGCCAGCTAGCGTCAATATAATGTGGGTAGCCAACCAGCCGCCGGCGCCAGGTTAATGGTTACTAGCCGGCCAGCTAGCGTCAATATAATGTGGGTAGCCAACCAGCCGCCGGCGCCAGGTTAATGGTTACTAGCCGGCCAGCTAGCGTCAATATAATGTGGGTAGCCAACCAGCCGCCGGCGCCAGGTTAATGGTTACTAGCCGGCCAGCTAGCGTCAATATAATGTGGGTAGCCAACCAGCCGCCGGCGCCAGGTTAATGGTTACTAGCCGGCCAGCTAGCGTCAATATAATGTGGGTAGCCAACCAGCCGCCGGCGCCAGGTTAATGGTTACTAGCCGGCCAGCTAGCGTCAATATAATGTGGGTAGCCAACCAGCCGCCGGCGCCAGGTTAATGGTTACTAGCCGGCCAGCTAGCGTCAATATAATGTGGGTAGCCAACCAGCCGCCGGCGCCAGGTTAATGGTTACTAGCCGGCCAGCTAGCGTCAATATAATGTGGGTAGCCAACCAGCCGCCGGCGCCAGGTTAATGGTTACTAGCCGGCCAGCTAGCGTCAATATAATGTGGGTAGCCAACCAGCCGCCGGCGCCAGGTTAATGGTTACTAGCCAGCCAGCTAGCGTCAATATAATGTAGGTAGCCAACCAGCCGCCGGCGCCAGGTTAATGGTTACTAGCCGGCCAGCTAGCGTCAATATAATGTGGGTAGCCAACCAGCCGCCGGCGCCAGGTTAATGGTTACCAGCCGGCCAGCTAGCGTCAATATAATGTGGGTAGCCAACCAGCCGCCGGCGCCAGGTTAATGGTTACTAGCCGGCCAGCTAGCGTCAATATAATGTGGGTAGCCAACCAGCTGGCGCCAGGTTAATGGTTACTAGCCGGCCAGCTAGCGTCAATATAATGTGGGTAGCCAACCAGCCGCCGGCGCCAGGTTAATGGTTACTAGCCGGCCAGCTAGCGTCAATATAATGTGGGTAGCCAACCAGCTGGCGCCAGGTTAATAGTTACTAGCCGGCCACCTAGCGTCAATATAATGTGTGTAGCCATCCAGCCGCCGGCGCCAGGTTAATGGTTACTAGCCGGCCAGCTAGCGTCAATATAATGTGGGTAGCCAACCAGCCGCCGGCGCCAGGTTGATGGTTACTAGCCGGCCAGCTAGCGTCAATATAATGTGGGTAGCCAACCAGCCGCCGTCGCCAGGTTAATGGTTACTAGCCGGCCAGCTAGCGTCAATATAATGTGGGTAGCCAACCAGCCGCCGGCGCCAGGTTAATGGTTACTAGCCGGCCAGCTAGCGTCAATATAATGTGGGTAGCCAACCAGCCGCCGGCGCCAGGTTAATGGTTACTAGCCGGCCAGCTAGCGTCAATATAATGTGGGTAGCCAACCAGCTGGCGCCAGGTTAATGGTTACTAGCCGGCCAGCTAGCGTCAATATAATGTGGGTAGCCAACCAGCGGGCGCCAGGTTAATGGTTACTAGCCGGCCAGCTAGCGTCAATATAATGTGGGTAGCCAACCAGCCGCCGGCGCCAGGTTAATGGTTACTAGCCGGCCAGCTAGCGTCAATATAATGTGGGTATCCAACCAGCTGGCGCCAGGTTAATGGTTACCAGCCGGCCAGCTAGCGTCAATATAATGTGGGTAGCCAACCAGCCGCCGGCGCCAGGTTAATGGTTACTAGCCGGCCAGCTAGCGTCAATATAATGTGGGTAGCCAACCAGCTGGCGCCAGGTTAATGGTTACTAGCCGGCCAGCTAGCGTCAATATAACGTGGGTAGCCAACCAGCCGCCGGCGCCAGGTTAATGGTTACTAGCCGGCCAGCTAGCGTCAATATAATGTGGGTAGCCAACCAGCCGCCGGCGCCAGGTTAATGGTTACTAGCCGGCCAGCTAGCGTCAATATAATGTGGGTAGCCAACCAGCCGCCGGCGCCAGGTTAATGGTTACTAGCCGGCCAGCTAGCGTCAATATAATGTGGGTAGCCAACCAGCCGCCGGCGCCAGGTTAATGGTTACTAGCCGGCCAGCTAGCGTCAATATAATGTGGGTAGCCAACCAGCCGCCGGCGCCAGGTTAATGGTTACTAGCCGGCCAGCTAGCGTCAATATAATGTGGGTAGCCAACCAGCCGCCGGCGCCAGGTTAATGGTTACTAGCCGGCCAGCTAGCGTCAATATAATGTGGGTAGCCAACCAGCCGCCGGCGCCAGGTTAATGGTTACTAGCCGGCCAGCTAGCGTCAATATAATGTGTGTAGCCAACCAGCCGTCGGCGCCAGGTTAATGGTTACTAGCCGGCCAGCTAGCGTCAATATAATGTGGGTAGCCAACCAGCCGCCGGCGCCAGGTTAATGGTTACTAGCCGGCCAGCTAGCGTCAATATAATGTGGGTAGCCAACCAGCTGGCGCCAGGTTAATGATTACTAGCCGGCCAGCTAGCGTCAATATAATGTGGGTAGCCATCCAGCCGCCGGCGCCAGGTTAATGGTTACTAGCCGGCCAGCTAGCGTCAATATAATGTGGGTAGATATCCAGCCGCCGGCGCCAGGTTAATGGTTACTAGCCGGCCAGCTAGCGTCAATATAATGTGGGTAGCCAACCAGCCGCCGGCGCCAGGTTAATGGTTACTAGCCGGCAAGCTAGCGTCAATATAATGTGGGTAGCCAACCAGCCGCCGGCGCCAGGTTAATGGTTACTAGCCGGCCAGCTAGCGTCAATATAATGTGGGTAGCCAACCAGCCGCCGGCGCCAGGTTAATGGTTACTAGCCGGCCAGCTAGCGTCAATATAATGTGGGTAGCCAACCAGCCGCTGGCGCCAGGTTAATGGTTACTAGCCGGCCAGCTAGCGTCAATATAATGTGGGTAGCCAACCAGCCGCCGGCGCCAGGTTAATGGTTACTAGCCGGCCAGCTAGCGTCAATATAATGTGGGTAGCCAACCAGCCGCCGGCGCCAGGTTAATGGTTACCAGCCGGCCAGCTAGCGTCAATATAATGTGGGTAGCCAACCAGCCGCCGGCGCCAGGTTAATGGTTACTAGCCGGCCATCTAGCGTCAATATAATGTGGGTAGCCAACCAGCTGGCACCAGGTTAATGGTTACTAGCCGGCCAGCTAGCGTCAATATAATGTGGGTAGCCAACCAGCCGCCGGCGCCAGGTTTATGGTTACTAGCCGGCCAGCTAGCGTCAATATAATGTGGGTAGCCAACCAGCTGGCGCCAGGTTAATGGTTACTAGCCGGCCAGCTAGCGTCAATATAATGTGGGTAGCCAACCAGCCGCCGGCGCCAGGTTAATGGTTACTAGCCGGCCAGCTAGCGTCAATATAATGTGGGTAGCCAACCAGCCGCCGGCGCCAGGTTAATGATTACTAGCCGGCCAGCTAGCGTCAATATAATGTGGGTAGCCAACCAGCTGGCGCCAGGTTAATGGTTACTAGCCGGCCAGCTAGCGTCAATATAATGTGGGTAGCCAACCAGCCGCCGGCGCCAGGTTAATGGTTACTAGCCGGCCAGCTAGCGTCAATATAATGTGGGTAGCCAACCAGCCGCCGGCGTCAGGTTAATGGTTACTAGCCGGCCAGCTAGCGTCAATATAATGTGGGTAGCCAACCAGCTGGCGCCAGGTTAATGGTTACTAGCCGGCCAGCTAGCGTCAATATAAT
Source organism: Chirona hameri (assembly GCA_036785665.1). Lineage (NCBI taxonomy): Eukaryota > Metazoa > Arthropoda > Thecostraca > Balanomorpha > Balanidae > Chirona > Chirona hameri. The sequence goes on from JAXIVJ010015727.1 coordinate 28,486, forward strand.
GTGGGTAGCCAACCAGCCGCCGGCGCCAGGTTAATGCATTTTCAGTGCTGAAGGTTAGCGCTGAATAATCGGTTCATTTATCGGGATCAGACAGAGTGAGCTGGTCCACCTTTTCATCATTAAAACTCCATAACAGCCTGCCCGGGTGGCGTTTCAGAGAATTCCGCGGGTTTTCCATTATTGTCAGTCGCCGTTTGCAACAGCTTCCGTAGGACGTCGGTGAAGCATCGATTCTACTAGAGCGAAAGTGCCATAATGCCATATTGGACGGATGCTTGTATGATACAGGGTCTGCGATTATGATTGATTACATATGAATGCATGCAGTTGTGAAGGTCGGATCTGCGCGTTACTGGTGACGGTGACGGTGCTGCAGAGCAGACTTGTGCTTGATTTCGCTTCAGCGGAATCGATTCCGATTCCAAGTCAAGCCAGATGGATCCGATTCCGATTCCGATTCTAGTAAATATTTTACCAGGGGTGTCGATTCCGAGTCTGATTCCAGCCCCTTAACCCGCGAGTTACTGGGGTATATTTCATAACGTGACTTACTGGGGGGGGGGATATTTTTTGCCCCCCCCCCCCCTCCCCCCTCTGATCTCCGGAACTACTGAACAGAATGTAAAAATGCAAACGTCATTCGATAGTCCTCGGAAATGTATCGAGGGAAACATAATATTGTTGACCTGGGGATCACCGATGACGTCACAGGTCAGGTCAAGTACAAAATGTTTGACCGTGTCAAAAGGTCTCGATGGATGGAATTGTCGCGCAAAATTGCGATATTAAAGGCATAAGCTGTCGATAAATCGGTATGTTTCGTGTGCCTGACACTTCTAAGAACTTTTATAAGCTGTTTATTACCTTGGGTCAGGTCAAGGTCATCCGAGGTCACGAGGTCAAACTGCAGATTACGGTCATTAGGCGTTGTATCACATGTTTATGGGTTTGTTTTTCGTCTAGAACGCTAAAAATGACCTTAGAACATTGTTTGTTCCATACAAATAGAAGTAAAAAGCAAAAATGGAAATGCGTTTTTATGCATAGTAATACTGTGAGAAGTGGTCGATTTTTGTCATTTAAAGGTCATAACTCAGGCATTTTGGAAGATATAAACTTTAAATTTCGTACACATATTCACCGCATACGTCTCGATCACATATATTCCGTTTTTTGGATAATTCTGATTTTTTTCTTGAACATTTTGTAAAAACAAAACAAAATGTATTTGGATTTCTCAATTTTTTTATTAAAAAACTCAAAAATCCGAGATAGCAGTGTGATAGCCCGGTTTATTTTCAGTAATTTGATTTAAGACAATTGAGTTTATCTCAAACATCGTACCTTTGCCAGGGTTTTCCGCAAACCATTATTTTGCAACAAAAACCGAAGAACATGACGTGACTCTGACGTCATTCCCGGTTGACCTGTCATAGCCTCATATTTGTCCTTTTGCCAACATGTGTAGAATTGATGTTAGAGAAGGTACTGCAAGTTTGGTGACGATACCCTTGTTCGTTTAGGAGTAATTGCAAAATAACGGGAGGGGTGGGGGGGGGGGGCAAAAAATAGCCCCCCCCCCCAGTAAGTCGCGGGTTAGAAGCTAGATTCCTAATCCGATTCCATTGATTTCAATTTGATTCCACTTTACATAACGAATGTTACGACCATTCTAAAAACAATACAAATGACACGAATATAAATATTAAATATATATATTACACAGGTATATTTAATACGCATATTTTGACATAAAACTTCAAATAATTTCATGAATTCTTTTGACAAAAAAAAACTGACCTGTATTGCAAAATCGTGACTGTTCAAAAACGTCTAAATATATATATATATATATATATATATATATATATATATATATATATTATATATATATATATATATATATATATATATATATATATATATATATATATATATATATATATATATATATATATATATATATATATATATATATATATATATATATATATATATATATATATATATATATATATATATATATATATATATATATATATATATATATATATATATATATATATATATATATATATATATATATATATATATATATATATATATATATATATATATATATATATATATATATATATATATATATATATATATATATATATATATATATATATATATATATATATATATATATATATATATATATATATATATATATATATATATATATATATATATATATATATATATATAT
>JAXIVJ010015728.1:0-2500 GCA_036785665.1 Chirona hameri
ACACACACACACCCACCCACCCACCCACACAACTCACACAGGCCCACACACACAACACACACACACGTGCACAGCACTGAGTACACACAGCACACACACACCTCACACACTCTACACGAGCACACGAGCACGGACACACACACCACACACCACACACACCAACACACACCACACACACCACACACACACACACACACACAACACACACACACACACACACACACACACACACACCACACACACACACACAGACACACACACACACACACACACACACACACACACACACAACACACACACACACACACACACACAACACACACACACACACACACAACACACACACACACACACACACACACACACACACCACACACACACACACACACACACACACACACACACACACACACACACACACACACACACACACACACACACACACACACACACACACACACACACAACACACACACACACACACACACACACACACACACACACACACACACACACACACACACACACACACACACACACACACACACACACACACACACACACACACACACACACACACACACACACACACACACACAACACACACACACACACACACACACACACACACACACACACACACACACACACACACACACACACACACACACACACACACACACACACACACACACACACACACACACACACACACACACACACACACACACACACACACACACACACACACACACACACACACACACACACACACACACACACACACACACACACACACACACACACACACACACACACACACACACACACACACACACACACACACACACACACACACACACACACACACACACACACACACACACACACACACACACACACACACACACACACACACACACACACACACAACACACACACACACACACACACACACACACACACACACACACACACACACACACACACACACACACACACACACACACACACACACACACACACACACACACACACACACACACACACACACACACACACACACACACACACACACACACACACACACACACACACACACACACACACACACACACACACACACACACACACACACACACACACACAGACACACACACACACACACACACACACACACACACACACACACACACACACAGCACACACACACACACACACACACACAGACACACACAACACACACACACACACACAGACACACACACACAGACACACACACACACACACACACACACAGACACACACACACAGACACACACACACAGCACACACACACAGACACACACACACAGACACACACACAGACACACACACAGACACACACACAGACACACACACACACACACACAACAGACACACACACACACACACACACACACACACAGACACACACACACAGACACACACACACACGACACACACACACAGACACACACACAGCACACACACACACACACGACACACACACACACAGACACACACACACAGACACACACACACACAGACACACACACACACAGACACACACACACACAGACACACACACACAGACACACACACACACAGCACACACACACACAGACACACACACACAGACACACACACACAGACACACACACACACAGACACACACACACAGACACACACACACAGACACACACACACAGACACACACACACAGACACACACACACACACAGACACACACACACAGACACACACACACAGACACACACACACACAGACACACACACACAGACACACACACAGACACACACACACACAGACACACACACACACAGACACACACACACAGACACACACACAGACACACACACACACAGACACACACACACAGACACACACACAGACACACACACAGACACACACACACAGACACACACACAGACACACACACACAGACACACACACACAGACACACACACAGACACACACACAGACACACACACACAGACACACACACAGACACACACACAGACACACACACAGACACACACACAGACACACACACACAGACACACACACAGACACACACACAGACACACACACAGACACACACACAGACACACACACACAGACACACACACAGACACACACACAGACACACACACAGACACACACACAGACACACACACAGACACACACACAGACACACACACACACACAGACACACACACACAGACACACACACACAGACACACACACACAGACACACACACACAGACACACACACACAGACACACACACACAGACACACACACACAGACACACACACACAGACACACACACACAGACACACACACAGACACACACACACACAGACACACACACAGACACACACACACAGACACACACACACAGACACACACACACAGACACACACACACAGACACACACACACACACACAGACACACAC
>JAXIVJ010015728.1:12500-15000 GCA_036785665.1 Chirona hameri
CACACAGACACACACACAGACACACACACAGACACACACACACACAGACACACACATAGACACACACACAGACACACACACAGACACACACACACAGACACACACACAGACACACACAAAGACACACACACAGACACACACACAGACACACACACAGACACACACACACAGACACACACACAGACACACACACAGACACACACACAGACACACACACAGACACACACACAGACACACACAGACACACACACAGACACACACACAGACACACACAGACACACACAGACACACACACAGACACACACACAGACACACACACAGACACACACACAGACACACACAGACACACACAGACACACACAGACACACACAGACACACAGACACACAGACACACACAGACACACACAGACACACACAGACACACACAGACACACACAGACACACACAGACACACACAGACACACACAGACACACACAGACACACACAGACACACACAGACACACACAGATACACACAGACACACACAGACACACACAGACACACACAGACACACACAGACACACACAGACACACACAGACACACACAGACACACACAGACACACACAGACACACACAGACACACACAGACACACACAGCACACACAGACACACACAGACACACACAGACACACACAGACACACACAGCACACACAGGCACACACAGACACACACAGACACACACACATACACACACAGACACACACAGACACACACACAGACACACACACAGACACACACACAGACACACACACAGACACACACACAGACACACACACAGACACACACACATACACACACACAGACACACACACAGACACACACACAGACACACACACAGACACACACACAGACACACACACACAGACACACACACAGACACACACACAGACACACACACAGACACACACACAGACACACACACAGACACACACACAGACACACACACACAGACACACACACAGACACACACACACAGACACACACACAGACACACACACAGACACACACACAGACACACACACAGACACACACACAGACACACACACAGACACACACAGACACACACACAGACACACACACACAGACACACACACAGACACACACACACACAGACACACACACAGACACACACACACAGACACACACACAGACACACACACACAGACACACACACAGACACACACACAGACACACACACACAGACACACACACAGACACACACACATACACACACACAGACACACACACAGACACACACACAGACACACACACACAGACACACACACACAGACACACACACAGACACACACACAGACACACACACAGACACACACACAGACACACACACAGACACACACACAGACACACACACACAGACACACACACAGACACACACACAGACACACACACACAGACACACACACAGACACACACACAGACACACACACAGACACACACACAGACACACACACACAGACACACACACAGACACACACACAGACACACACACAGACACACACACAGACACACACACAGACACACACACAGACACACACACAGACACACACACACAGACACACACACAGACACACACACAGACACACACACACAGACACACACACAGACACACACACACACAGACACACACACAGACACACACACAGACACACACACACAGACACACACACACAGACACACACACAGACACACACACAGACACACACACAGACACACACACAGACACACACACAGACACACACACAGACACACACACAGACACACACAGACACACACAGACACACACAGACACACACAGACACACACAGACACACACAGACACACACAGACACACACAGACACACACACAGACACACACAGACACACACAGATACACACAGACACACACAGATACACACAGACACACACAGACACACACAGACACACACAGACACACACAGACACACACAGACACACACAGACACACACAGACACACACAGACACACAGAGACACACACAGACACACACAGCACACACAGACCCACACAGACACACACAGACACACACAGACACACACAGCACACAAAGACACACACAGACACACACAGACACAGACACATACACACACAGACACACACAGACACACACACAGACACACACACAGACACACACACAGACACACACACAGACACACACACAGACACACACATGGACACACACACATACACACACACAGACACACACACAGACACACACACAGACACACACACAGACACACACACAGACACACACACACAGACACACACACAGACACACACACAGACACACACACAGACACACACACAGACACACACACAGACACACACACAGACACACACACACAGACACACACACAGACACACACACACAGACACACACACAGACACACACACAGACACACACACAGACACACACACACA
>JAXIVJ010015729.1:0-30735 GCA_036785665.1 Chirona hameri
ATATGATATATGAGATATGAGATATGAGATATGAGATATGATATGATATGATATGATATGATATGATATGATATATGATATCATATCATATCATATTATTATATACAAAACATTATTATATCATATGATGATGATGAGGAGGAGGTCCTCTCACGAAGGAGCCAGCAGTGAGGACAGGTGCTCTCACGAAGGAGCCAGCAGTGAGGACAGGTGCTCTCACGAAGGAGCCAGTAGTGAGAACAGATCCTCTCACGAAAGAGCAGGTAGTGAGGACAGATCCTCTCGCGAAGGAGCCAGCAGTGAGGACAGGTCCTCTCACGAAGGAGCCAGTAGTGAAAACAGATCCTCTCACGAAGGAGTCGGTAGTGAGGACAGGTCCTCTTACGAAGGAGCCGGTAGTGAGGACAGGTCCTCTCAGGAAGGAGCCAGCAGTGAGGACAGGTCCTCTCACGAAGGAGCCGGGAGTGAGGGCAGGTCCTCTCACGAAGGAGCCGGTAGTGAGAACAGATCCTCTCACGAAGGAGTCGGTAGTGAGGACAGGTCCTCTCACGAAGGAGCCGGCAGTGAGGACAGGTTTTCTCACGAAGGAGCCGGTAGTGAGGACAGGTCCTCTCAGGAAGGAGCCAGCAGTGAGGGACAGGTCCTCTCACGAAGGAGCCAGCAGTGAGGACAGGTCCTCTCACGAAGGAGCCGGTAGTGAGGACAGGTCCTCTCACGAAGGAGCCAGCAGTGAGGACAAGTCCTCTCACGAATGAGCCGGTAGTGAGGACAGGTCCTCTCAGGAAGGAGCCAGCAGTGAGAACAGGTCCTCTCAGCAGGAAGGAGCGGTAGTGAGGACAGGTGCTCTCAGGAAGGATTCAGCAGTGAGGACAGATCCTCTCACGAAGGAGCCAGCACTGAGGACAGATCCTCTAACGAAGGAGCCGGTAGTGAGGCAGGTGCTCTCAGGAAGGAGCCAGCAGTGAGGACAGGTCCTCTCACGAAGGAGCCAGCAGTGAGGACAGGTCCTCTCACGAAGGAGTCGTTAGTGAGGACAGATCCTCTCACGAAGGAGCCGGTAGTGAGGACAGGTCCTCTCAGGAAGGAGCCGGTAGTGAGGACAGGTCCTCTCAGGAAGGGGCCGGTAGTGAGAACTGATGCCGGGACACAGCCTCGGTGGGACGGTGGGTGTGCGATGGTCTAGACTAGTGAGACTGGGAAAACTACACGACGAGATGTAGTAGTGGTAATGGTTGCATGCATGCTGGCTTGCAGCTAGCAGCTTCATGTGCAATGTGCATGAGATACGCAGACGAAACAAACACACAGCCGATCTGTTCTGTCTGCAGGGCGCCTACTGAAGAGCGAAGGCCTGTTCTGTCTGCAAGGCACCTACTGAAGAGCGAAGGCCATGTGACCACTCTCTCTAATCTCTGTTGTTTATTTGTGCCACGGTAGATGATCAGCAATATACCAAGGCGCTAATATGACAGTGATTAGACACGCCTGATCACAGCGAGGTATATTGGTGCACTCACGACGTGCACAATGCACGATGCAGGGATTGGCCGGCAGTTGACCTGCGGGTGTGACCATTGTTTGATGCGCGGCTGGTCGGTCGGTCAGCTGCAGACGGTCAGCTGCCGGCCGATCCTGTTGACCCCGTCTGCAGAGTAAACAGAACTGACTGCACTGACTCGTCAGCGGCGCAGCTGGGACCTATTTCCGGCCACGCCACAGCAATCCGCCATCCAGTCTCCTTCCGGCGTGACTGACGGCGGCAGGTTTATCCATCGGCTATCCATCGCGTGCATGGTATCTATATAGCGCAGAACTGGGCCACTGGCTGCCGGATGTCGCAACTGGACTGAGAAGGTGGGAATGAACTTAAAATAGATGGAGAGTGTCGACAGAACTGCTCCAACGGAACGCCGCCGCTTAGAGCTGAGCAGTGGAGATATCCACTTCATGTTCTTTCTAGGGATCTATTCACGGAGTGGATTGCAGCACTTACAACTGAATATAACTACCTTTAAAAAGACAGCAGGGTATTCACTTCCTGGCACCCCGAGAGCGGAACAGAGGTCCTGGTGCAGGTGCGGACGGATGGGCGCACGTTAAAACACACGTTTATCCGATGAAAATGTCGGATAATGAGATGCCCCATTTTTAAATCAAGTTACTAGTTTAGGCTCCAGATCAGAGATGTTTTTATTTTTAGGAAACTTGGTATCGGTATCGGCAAGGCATTGGAGGACGCAGGTATCGACATGATATCGACACGGCTTCGAATTGGTATCGGCAGCGGTATCGACATTTTACGCAACGGTAGCGAACTATAAATATAAAAAATCAAACAGTACGGATTAAAAAGGTGATTTCAAGCTTCATTGTCAGCATTTTTGTCCTATCTCCAACGCGATACTAACAATCACCCGGTCATCATGAAAAACAATACACCTCTAGTAGTTCTTAACAGTTCTGACTCCGAATATTTACCCTCTCAAGCACTTTTATGCATGCCAAATTGCCAATTGATCTTTGTTGATGATTGCGAGTCTGGCTTAAGGAAGGTATCGGCAACGTATCGACGCAAACCCGTTTGGTATCGGCAAAAGGTATCATCGGCCGATACCAAAAAAAAACATCGGCGTCGATACGTCAATACCAAACAATCCCATCTCTACTCCAAATGTCGCCGTTGGTTATTTGTCAAACTTTTTTTCGTTAATTACTTTTAACTTATAAAGGAAATTACAATTATTTCAACATCGTGTTATTTGTCTGGTCAAGGCGGTTTCAGCCATAATCATGACCGAATTAGGTCAAAACTAAAAGTTTGCCTCAAGTCAAGGTCATGTGGTACTGATGACCCATGTAAGTCATGTTGCATAGTGGCTAAACGTCCGACACGAGACAAACACAATGGTGTCGTAATCACGTCTGTATCTTAAGTCTATCAAAAGTTATTGGCAAAGAAGTGCTGGGGACCTCAAGTGCTCGTATTTGACCTTGTATAGGCCACTGAGCGAAACGTGTACCATGGGATCACCAAGAAAGGCCTATACTAGTAAGACCTACACAAATGGTCCGATGCAATGCGTATCCTCTGAAAGGAATCATTCGAATAGTTTTCCATTGGCTTAATACAGGTCACCAAAGTAGTCCGACCTTGTCACAGCTGCAAAAACTGAAATAGAAGAATTGTAATCCCTGATGCCTACATGCCACGTTCTAAGTTTGAAGTTAATTGGTGACTCAATTATGTGAGTTACGCCATTTAAAGCATATTCAGAGGTGGGTTCGCTTGACCTGACCTGGAATTGTCAGTGATGAAAGACAAGAAAGATGTGTAAATTGCATTATTTGCTATACATATATTGCAATATAGGTGTTCCGTATTGTTCCCACTTATTTATTTTGCACCGCAGGCGCTATTTTTTTGCGCTGTGATTTTATAGATACCTATCAAGTTTTTGCAAGCATGAGCGGAGACACATGAGGTGGAGTTATCTTTGTCATGGCACCCAAAGCTGGCTGAATACTTCATTTTACATCGACAAATTTGGCCGTTACTTTTACAAAAGGGTCTAACATAGACGGGTCTAATACGCACTGGCGGCCGCAGGGGGAGGACATGGGGGCCATTGACCCACCTTTGGCCTTAAATGGGGGGTAACATGTCTTTGACCCCACCTTTTGCTCCAGACATATTTCCTCGTTTTGACCCTGTATCCTGGTTCCAATAGCAAAAATTAGTTCTCCAGCCCGCTTAAAACTCAAATTTTGGCGACGCTTCGCGGCGCATCAATAGCCTGGAAAAGAACACTGATTTAGTTGCGCCGCGTAGCGGCGCTGATTTTTTTCGCTTTATTTTTTTTTGTCTTGATAACAAGGCCCTAAAAATAGAAAGATTCTTATAATATATATGTTTGAGCCCAAGGGCACCAATGCAACTACTCAATGAGATTCTTCCACCGAAAAGATAGAAGGAATTTCACCGCAGTGGCACAAAAATGTGATATTTTTCTCGACTTTTTAATCACAAAATTCGAACAGTTTGGGTGCAGGTGCTTACCAGTTTAAAATACGTGTCATGGATTTCCAGCCATGAACCACATTATAAAGAAGCCCAAATGCCCCCTAAACGGCGGGCACTATGGGTTCGTTCGCGACAACAAACGATAGTCAACAAACATCGTGACATCGAGGATTTATCAGGACGCACGTATGTAATATGCGCTGCGAAGCGGCGAGTTGTCTCTTAATTTTACACCATTTCGCATACAATAGGTGGGTTTTCAGCAATTTGATGGGGGGCACCAAGACATTGGTGCCCCATCAATTTGTTATATTTTTGGTTTCTGCTTTATTTTGGTGGTGCCCCTGGTGCCTCGGCGCGGTGATGCCCCTGGTGTGGTGGTGCCCCTTCACTGCCCAAGGGGAGGGGGGGGGTCATGACCCCAGCGACCCCCCCTGGGTCCGCCACTGCGTTCAGTGTTGGCGGAACAGACCGGCTGGGGTTGTCTGCCTCACCGATACATACTGACTGCGGTTGGAAAGGTTAGAAAGGTTGCTGACTGCGGTTAGAAAGTTTAGAAATATTGCTGACTGCGGTTAGAAAGGTTAGAAAGGTTGCTGACTGCGGTTAGAAATGTTAGAAAGGTTGCTGACTGCGGCTATAAAGGTTAGAAAGGTTGCTGACTGTGGTTAGAAAGGTTAGAAAGGTTGCTGACTGTGGTTATAAAGGTTATAAAAATTGCTGACTGCGGTTAGAAAGGTTAGAAAGGTTGCTGACTGCGGTTAGGAAGGCTAGAAAGGTTAGAAAGGTTGCTGACTGTGGTTAGAAAGGTTGCTGACTGCGGTTAAAAAGGTTAGAAAGGTTGCTGACTGCGGTTAGAAAGGCTAGAAAGGTTGCTGACTGCGGTTAGAAAGGTTAGAAAGGTGACTGACTGCGGTTAGAAAGGTTGCACTGGTGGTAGATGCCGTGAGCGGAACAGAACAGGTCTGCGGATGCGATGCGACAGCTGGGCAGGCCAGCGATACCATCGAGGAAGAGCACCCACTGGTGGGTAATGATGAAGAGGAGAAGAGGCGAGCGAAGGGATGCAAAGCACCGTCTGGGAAGGCGGGCATAGGAGGAGCATGAGGGAGGATCCGGCCGGGACGGCTACCAGGGCAGAACACTATCAGTTGCCGGTGAGTTTTGGTTCCGACTGAGGGAGGGACGGAAGGGATGACTCCATGTGCCGCTATGCCGATCAGGAGAAAGAGGAGTTTTGAGTCCGACGACGGAGGCCAGAGATGGATTCGTACGACGTTATGCTGATCGTAGAGAGTTTTTGGTCGGACGGAGAGAGGACCAGGACAGATGCAGCCATGTTATGCTATGCTGATCGGCGGAGGGGGGGGGGGGGGGGGTAGATCGGACGGGGGGAGACGACAGGACAGACGTATCTGTGTCGCTATGCTGAACCTGGGAGGAAGTTTTGGCCAGTCGGGGAAGGACCAGGACAGACATCCCTATGTGTGACGCTATGCTGATCAGGGTGGGATCAGACCAGGACAGACATCCCTATGTGACGCTATGCTGATCAGGGTGGGATCAGACCAGGACAGACATCCCTATGTGACGCTATTCTGAGCAGGGTGGGATCAGACCAGGACAGACATCCCTATGTGACGCTATGCTGATCAGGGTGGGATCAGACCAGGACAGACATCCCTATGTGGCGCTATGCTGATCAGCTCTATCGACCCGGCTGCTGGCGCGTGCGGCCGCCGGACGGCAGCCATGCGTCACCTATGCCATCTATCGTGAGATGCGCCCTGACAGAGTCGCCCCCGGCGTTGTCTATGAGACGCGCCCCTGGGTGTCGGAGTCGGGCCCACTCAGCACCCCAGCTGTGGCTCTCAGAGACGCTGGAGAGGGGCTGCACACCACCAGCAGCAAGGCGAGAGTCGTCGGCCTCGGCTAGTTGGAATAGGTTAGGTGGAGCGTGATATTAACATAAACAGGGAGTGTGCTTAGGTTATATATCAGCAGTAGCACTAGCATGACCTGTTGAAAACGGGCTGTAGAGCACATTACTTTCATTACAAGCGTCATTTGCTCGCCACTACAGAAAACGTTAGCCTCCTTTATGCTAGCACTAATTAGAGCTATGAAGCAGAACCGGCTTTGACGCCTTCAGGCTCAGCACACACCTATTCGGAGATATACGGCTTATAACAAGGTCGCAGTGGTTGTCGAACACCGTATGTGCAATGTGCATACTTAATTCGCCCTCAATATGCAATGATTCAATTATCTCGAGTAGCTTTTACGGCAAAGCAACCAATGTTGTAACCAACAGCTGAATGACTACCTCCGTCATTGAGAATTTTAGCAGCCTGTCTTGTCCTGAGGTGACCATTAACATCTTCATCAGTCTGTCTCGTCCTGAGGTGACCATTAACATATTTAACAGTCTGTCTCGTCCTGAGGTGACCATTAACATCTTCAGCAGCCTGTCTTGCCCCGGGGCGTGTCTAATGGCTATCAGAGGCGCAGCCAGGGGGGGGGGGTGGCAAGGGGGCAATTGCCCCCCCCCCCCCTCTCTACGGGTCACAGGGGGCCCCATCGAGATTGGCCCAGATACCATTTGCATCAGCTAAATGGCTTTAAAAAAGCCACAGAGGAGCCCTCAAACCAGGCAAGGGTCACTGGTGTATGTCAAGGGCCCTCAAAGACACTGAAGGGCTTTCGAAACCAACCCAGGGGCATCTTGGGCATGTCCAGGGGCCCATTGAGCGCACCCAGGGGCCCAAAAAAACTGTCCAGGGGCCTATCGAGCATGTTCATTGTTCAGGGGCCCATTGAGCCCACCTAAGGGTGCACAAACCTGTCCAGGGACCTTTCAAGCATGCCCAGGGGTCCATTGAGCCCACTCAGAGGCCCCAAGAAACTGTCCATGGGCCTCTAGAGCATGTCCACTTGTTCAGGGGCCAATTGAGCCCACCCAGGGCCCAATAATCCTGCCCAGTGGCCTCTCGTGCATGTCCAGGGTCCCATTGAGTATGTTCAGGGGCCTCTCAAGCCTGCCCAGGGGCCCATTAGTCTTCCCAGGGGCCCATGGAGTCTGTCCAGGGGCCTCTCGAACCTGCCCAGGGGCCATTCGAGCCTGTCCAGTGCCCAGGGGCCTCTCGAGCTTGCTCAGGGGCCCATTGAGTCTGTTCAAGGTCCTCTTGAACCTGCCTAGGGGCATTAGAGTCTGTTCAGGGGCTTCTCGAGTTTCTCAATGGTCCATTGATTCTGTTCAGGCGCCTCTCCAATCTTCCCAGGGGCTGTTAGAGTCTGTTCAGGGGCCTCTCGAGCTTTCCCAATGGTCCATTGATCCTGTTCAGGGGCCTCTCGACCTTATCCAGAGAGCCATTGAGTCTGTGAACGGGGCCCTCGATCCTGTCCAGGGGCTGCTAGCCGTCGCCTGGAGCGCCTGCTATAGCTGGAGCGCCTGCTAGCCGTGGTCGGCGCGGTCATAATGAGCGGTAATGTGCTGTATTCTGACCCACATGGTGCAATGTTTTCTTGGGTTTAAAAATGGTAATTTGATAAATCTGATGCGTTTTTTAATTCAGGGGGGATAGTACAAAACAATTTAACAATTTCCCTCTCAAGAAAGTGTGTGCTGCAATATTTGTCAACCAGGGGCGTCGCCGACGGCAGGGTCGGGGGGGGGGGGGGTCTTGACCCCCACACTCTTAGAAGGGGGGGGGGGGGTTGCCCCCCACTGTTTGCGGATAAAATTAACAATTTATCGTAAAAATTTCCTTTTTTCAGCAGTCAAAATCCAGCTATCAAAAATTGTCAAAAAAACTGGATAATTTCGCGGCATGGCACAAGTTTCGCAATTGCTTATACAAATTTGGAAAATGGGAAAATGAATTTCATTAACACGCGCACGGCTGGAGGGGGGGGGGGGGTGATTCCTGCCCCTTCCGGTTTTTCCTGAATAGCGGAAAACGGGCGGCGCTGCAAACGGCCGCCAAATTTGGCACAGCAGTTCGGGCATCAATTACCCACAAAGTATGAATTTGTCTACCTAGGGTCATCTCAGGTCAGGTCACCAGGCCAGGTCACGTGACCCCACCTCCAAAAAGTGTGTTGACATACCACAGCCACAGTTTTTAGCCGATACGTTTCAAACTTACAGGATTTAATAAGGCAATAGATACCTACAATTCGTTTATTACGTTCTTTGATATCGGTGACCCCAGGTCGGGTGAATTTCGTGACCTCCCCATTATAAGTCAATGGGAAAATATTCAAATGCTTCCTATTCCGAGGATACGCATTATATCAGCCCAATTCCTTCTGGATCATGTTATCATAGGCCATTCATGATGACCCAGGTGCAATTTGTGTTCAGTGACCCCTACAGGGTCAGCCGAGGTCATCCGATGTCACCAACACGTTTAGTATAGAACTCTCGACGGAATGAAGATAGAGAAGTGAAACCGGTACTAATGTGTT
Organism: Chirona hameri; assembly: GCA_036785665.1. NCBI lineage: Eukaryota > Metazoa > Arthropoda > Thecostraca > Balanomorpha > Balanidae > Chirona > Chirona hameri. The sequence goes on from JAXIVJ010015729.1 coordinate 8,492, forward strand.
TGTCTCATCGAGACACGTCTCCCAATACATAACTTGACCTACTTGGGTCACCACTTGACCTTGACCTGAGGTCAGATTTCTATGTTGATCTGACCTGGTCAACATGCATATGATTCAAAGTGCCTTGACGAGAAAAACACGATGGTGTCAAAATTATTGCCGTATTAGGTAAAATGTTATTTCGAAAAACAGCTTTGCAAAAAAATAGCCTGTTTGACCTTTGATGACCTCTGGAGCCTCAACTATTAACCTGAGGCGAAATTTGAGGCCACCTCGGCGATTTAATTTTTCAAGAGCTTTCCATTGCTTTTGTTTCGTTTGTTCCTAGCTATCATTGTTCCTGTGATATCTGGGGGTTTCTGGAGCGAAGTCCTAAAACTGGAAAATCTGACCCTTGATGACCTCTGGTAACCTCAATATTGACCTGCCATAACAAAAGACCGATATACTTTTGATAGAGCTTGTCTCGCGCTATCTAATGCCGTTTCCCGGTTGTCGCTACGTTGCGTGGTTTTCGGGATCTTAGGGGGGGGGCTGAAATCCCGCCCGTTCGTGTTTGGCGGCCGTGCGCGGGTTAAGTGTCTGGCCTAAGTGTCTGGCGGGTTAAGAGTCTGGCTCTCCTTGGCGGTAATTGCTGGCCTAAAGGCCCATTCCCTTCATAAAATATTCACTTTCAAGCAGGCTACATGTTTAGCTAATCTGCCGAGTTCCGAAAAAGGCGACGCGAACGCAGATCCACAGGGGCTCCTCCATATCCACAGGGACCATTTATGCGCGGAAAAGTCGTTCTGCCTCTTGCTTCTTTCAAACCATTTGCACTATTACCAGTTGCTTGTTGCGTCTTACTGGTATTGGGGCAGATATATGAGGTTCTCAAAAGCGTCGCCACGGGTCGGGCCGGGCCGAACAGCTAATAGTGGGTTAATAGTGGGTATAGAGCTAATTCGGTACATATTTAAATGTATACAGTTATTATTATCATATGTATTATTGAGCGCTGACTGCCACCGGTCGTCGTGATTTACTATCCGAGGCTATTGTATATGCAAAACAACCTTCATTTCAATATTTTTCATCATAACGAGATGTGCAACCAGGAAAAGAGATTACCTTTTGCTCCACTCACGGTCTGGTTCCAATATTACATTTTTTCCAGGACCTAAAATACAAATTTCACGCCGCTTCGTGGCGTCACATCGGTAGTCATCGTCATAACGAAGCCATAGTTAGCGTCTTCGGTTCGTCGCAACGCTGAATTAAATGAATATATTTTTTAGCTTCTTGTCTTCTACAAGGCCCACCGCCTATATTTCTGGGTTTTATCAGGCAAACCCGTAACAAATTCGCGCTACCTAACAAGTACTTACCTACTATAACATGAAAATCCACATACAAAATGTTGCTAAGGCTGCTTCGTGGCGTCACATCGGTAGTCATCGTCATAACGATAATACCGATGTGACTGCCGTATAAAAAAACTGCCGTAAAAAAATACACGTATAAAAATGGTGGTACATTTTTCGTCATTTCAGCAGCCTAACCCCCACTATCAAAAGCCGACCCCCACCTGTTGTCAGCTAAGATAGGTTTTCTCTCCTGTAGATAACAATGAAATGAGTAATGCACTCAGCACAATGCCTACTCAGGGTCCTGGTCCAATCCAGCTCATCAAAAGTTGACGAATAACAATTGTTAAAAAGGGGCCTCACAAAATAAAGTGGTTGAAATCCGTGAGAGTTTTTTCATGTCCAGGTTTTTTTTTGGGGGGGGGGGGGGGCTCTCCCAGAGGCTTGCCCCCCCCCCTCTTCTGAAGGTCTGGCTGCACCCCTGATGGCTATACGCGTTTGGGTGTTTCTCGCGTGCGCCCGTGACCTGTTAGGCCGTCGAGCTCCGGCCGGAGTGCCTGAAAAAGCTTTTTACCCGATACCTTAACCCGTTTGACTGACATGGCGACTTTTCTCGCTTCTACTCCTCCCTCCTCCCCTGCGACCACTAATCTCTCAACACACTGGCTGTACTCGTTCCAGAACTTGTCAAGGCCGTCGGTCATCATGTACAAATGTGTATTGTTCAAATGTTTCTAAAGGACTGAGAGTCCGGAAAGATCAACTAATCGAAACTCATTTAACGTACTGCTCTGAAAGCACGTTATGGCTCCGATGAAAAGGTACATACATGTTTCTGTTTATGTTGGTAACCACAATAATTCTAAAGCTTTGTTTATCGTGGAATATTTTTAAAGCCATGCTAATTTGTTCTGGTGCGTTAGCGGTGACACCAGTTGACGATTAGGAACGGGGGCATTCCATGACGGATCGACCAAGCCATAACACCATACATCTCATATTTCGATAAAACTACGTATGGTGGGTTATCTGGGCCGTAGATTCTCATTGTGCAATTTTCAGCTCCGTCCGTCAAATGGTTTTCGAGTTCCAACCTTGGATAACTTTGTAATGTCATGCAAAATTATAATTTTCAGAGGGCAGTTTCTCCTATCTAAATCATGCGAGTCATATAAACCTGTATATCATAAGAATCATCAGGAACAATATATTCATATGATGAAATAATTGTTCTAAAAATCGACATCTTCTTTTCATTTTTACATGTGATCTTAGATATTGTGATTGATTTGATTGATTAATCTTGTGATACATAAGCCGTCGATGGTAAGAAAATTATAGATATATTTTGCATCTAAATATTGTATTTATATTTTTCCAAGTCTTTGGTAATAAGCACACAATTGTGCTAGAGAGCTTAACTCAATGGCATTATATTTATCTCGTCGAGCTGCATTCAATGATGCATATCATGACCCCTTGCAGGTCATTCCATGACCTCAAGGTCACGTGACCTGAGGGTTATTTCTCAAATGACCTGGCTTGATTATACAATATATAATTTGTTTAAATTTGTCGTTTTATTTGGCAAAGTTGAACTTTTTTTAAATCTCTGGAAGACCCCTTTTAGCTATTTTTTATCACATTATCTATCTGGACATATGGATGAGAAAATTTGGTGTCTTGAGGACCAACAGACGCTTCTATCGGAGAAATATTGAATTATGTCATCACGTGATCTTGATCACTGAGTGGAATAGGTTGTCACGCGATTCAAAGGGCCTGCACCCTCCTAGACCGAAGAAGAATAACCCTGTCGTGTGGAACGGTCTGTTTACGTTAATACATACATACATACATACATTCCATCTAACAAAAAATCACGAAATTAACTGAGAATATAACGAAATCACGTGAACTGACCTGAGGTCACATGTCAAAATTTCGACATTTTTTCCATTCGAATTCTCAAAAAAGATTACATTACATTAATTTTTGGATAATGGAGATTCTGATGATACATATCTTTATATAATGCAAATTATTTATATGGGAGATATCGCACGAAGCAAATTAAACCTTTGTGCGACATTAAAGAGATGCCTGAGGCTATAACTCGACAACCGTTCAACGGACGGGGCTGAAAATCTTACAGCGTGAATCTACGGCCCAGATAACCCCCGACACCTAGTTCAATCGATATATGAGAAGTAGGATGTTATGGCTTAGTCAATCTGACGTGGACTGCACCGGGTGATCTCTGGTCACCTGGCCTTGAGGTCACAGAGCGACTACAGGGCTGATGTTATATATCATTGAAAGCAGGTCGACGAGATAAGCATAATTCCGTGTAATATACCGAGAACGAATATAATGCCGTTTAATTGAGCTCTCTAGCACAATTACGTGCAAAGCTATTACCAAAGACCGGAACCATATAATTATTCAGAATCCTCATGACCCATATATTATTATGATGTAATCATTTTGTGAAATTTTGGAAATTTTAACACTTCAATAGGTGATCTCAGGTCAAATCACGTGATTGTATAATGTGGCCATTTAAAGTTCGTTTTTCATACCAGAATCGACTTAGATACATAGGCCTACGATATTTCAAAATTTGAAGACCGGTTTTTTCTCTCTCTAAATTTTGTATTTATATTTTTGTAATTGGAAAAATCAAGGTCACCAGCACGGTGACCTTGATTTTTCCAATTACAAAAATATAAATACAAAATTTAGAGAGAGAAAAAACCGGTCTCCAAATTTTGAAATATCGTAGGCCTATGTATCTAAGTCGATTCTGGTATGAAAAAACGAACTTTAAATGGCCACATTATTCAATCACGTGATTTGACCTGAGATCACCTATTGAAGTGTTAAAATTTCCAAAATTTCACAAAATGATTACATCATAATAATATATGGGTCATGAGGATTCTGAATAATTATATGGTTCCGGACGGGGCTGAAAACTTAACAGCGTGAATCTACAGCCCAGATAACCCCCGACACATAGTTTTATCGAAATCGGAAATGTAGGGTGTTATTTCGATATTTTTTTGTCGATCTGTCCTGGAATGCGCCAACAGCGGCCTTAACAGCTGGCGGGTGGTAGCGACGGAACGGACATGGGCGCGGCTGACACGAGCGAACGGGACGCTTCACAGTTCTGCTCCGTCCGCAGATTCATTAATTATGATGCCTCCGACTACCGTCTATTGTGTCCGTGATCCGGGCCGTTTGTGTGGGGCGCGCCCCGCCCACCGCGGCTCACGACTCAGGAGCCCGTGGTTTGAGCAGCACTGCGGCTCAGGAGCCCGTGGTTTGAGCAGCACCACGGCTCAGTGTGGTTTGAGCCTGTGGAGCCTGTGGTTTGAGCAACACCACGGCTCAGGAGAGTTTGTGATTTGAGCAGAACTGCGACTCAGGAAGGCCTGTGGTTTGAGCAGCACCACGGCCGGGCCTGTTTGTCTGTGGTTTTAGCAGCACCACGGCCGCGCCTGTTTGTCTGTGGTTTGAGCAGCATCACGGTCGCGCCTGTTTGTCTGTGGTTTGAGCAGCATCACGGTCGCCCCTGTTTGTCTGTGGTTTGAGCAGCACCACGGCCGCCCCTGTTTGTCTGTGGTTTGAGCAGCACCACGGCCGCCCCTGTTTGTCTGTGGTTTGAGCAGCATCACGGCCGCCCCTGTTTGTCTGTGGTTTGAGCAGCATCACGGCCGCGCCTGTTTGTATGTGGTTTGAGCAGCACCACGACCGCCCCTGTTTGTCTGTGGTTTGAGCAGCATCACGGTCGCCCCTGTTTGTCTGTGGTTTGAGCAGCATCACGGTCGCCCCTGTTTGTCTGTGGTTTGAGCAGCACCACGGCTGCCCCTGTTTGTCTGTGGTTTGAGCAGCACCACGGCCGCCCCTGTTTGTCTGTGGTTTGAGCAGCACCACGGCCGCGCCTGTTTGTCTGTGCCGCTCCAGCGATGCCCGGTGACAAAGCCGCAGAGCTGCGTGGGATGGTAACATACGAACACAACAGGAACATCAGATCCTCACGTCCGTCCTCCGTGTCGACCGGTGGCAGCTGTTAAGGCGGCCGCACACTAGGCCATTCGGCGCGCGATATACTGCGACATTCCGCCTCGGAAAATGGCGGCGATACGGCGGAATATCGTCCTTGTTCCGGCGGATTCGGCGCTGTCTGCTCGCGAGATTCCGCCCCGCCGACCTACAGCATGTCGCAACCTGTGCCTACAGCCTGTGCCAAGGTAACTTAATGATTGCCATTTTTCGACGAAGATGTAAGTCTAGAACCACGAAACTTGTACATAATAAATTTCACAGCGGCAAGAGCATGCTGTGCAAAATTTGTACCTCTGTCTTGCATAGATTCGCCACTGTTAGCCTGATCAATTTTGTTGTCCGCGGTTCCGCGGTGTTCAGTCGCGGAAAAAAGCTCGTTCGAATCAGCTTTTTTCCGCCGGTCCGCAGATGGCCGGCCGACGACATTCGTCCGCGATTTTTGACGTTTCGGCTGACGCGAAGGCGGAAAGTCGCTAAAGATGCGCGGAAAGTCGTAGTGATATCGCGACCTTCGCCCGCCGAATGGCCTAGTGTGCGGCCGCCTTTAGACGACGTGACGTGACGCAGCGGACGTGACGCTGATACGTGATGTGATGAGACGTGACATAACGTGACGCTGAGACGTCAGTGACGGGACGTGACGTTATGAATGGGTAGGACGATCCAACCTTGGCTGGTTTCACCCGCGTTGTATACCAATCGAAGTGACGCGCCGCTGCGTTATTTTGGTCAGCGAACTAGTCGGGAGTCGCCAGCGAACCAACCAACCCGCCGACCACCCAGCTCACAGTAGCTGGCAGGCGACAGTCAGAGTATTTGTTAAAATAATATATTACACTGGTTTCATTTTCCTTAGTTTTTCTTCTTCTCTATACATTGGACAAACTGAACCCTGCGTCCGCTGGTATGGGCGGCATGTGTTGGCAAGTACATTTTGCAGTGTCCCACGTGGCGGCACGTGGCACGTGCCACGTGGCACCGATCGACTGGCGACCGGCACCAGTGGCGCACGCAGGGGGGTCAAAGGGGTCAGCTGACCCCCCGAAATTCTTGTGGGGGCCCGCATCAAAAGGACCCGTATTCTGGCAGGGGCCCGGTCTTGGTAAGGCCTGATCGAGGCAGAGGTCCGGTGCTGGCAAATGCGTGATATGGGGCCCGGTCAGGACGAGGGCCCGGTCCTTGCATATTCTTGATGCGGGCCCGTTTCTGGTAGGGGCCCGCTTTTGGTCAGGCCCGATCGCGGCAGGGGCCCGGTGCTGGCAAAGGCGTGGCATGGGGCCCAGTCAGGACAAGGGCCCGGTCACAACAGGGCCCGGTCCTTGCATATTCTTGATACGGGCCCCTTTCTGTTGGGGGCCCGGTCTTGGTCAGGTCCGATCGAGGCAGGGGCCCGGTGCTGGAAAAGGCGTGAAATGGGGCCCGGTCAGGACGAGGGCCCGGACACAACAGGGCCCGCTCCTTGCAAATTAGTTGATACGGACCCTTCCTGATTGACCCGGTGCTGGCAGAGGCGTGATATGGGGCCCAGTCAGGTCGAGGGCCCGGTCACAACAGGGCCCAGTCATTGTAAATTATTAATACGGGCCCGTTACTGGTAGGGGCCCGGTCTTGGTCAGGCCCGATCGAGGCAGGGGCCCGTTGCTAGCAAAGGCGTGATATGGGGGCCGGTCAGGACGAGAGCCCGGTCACAACAGTGTCCGGTCCTTGCAGATGTTTGATACGGGCCCGTTTCTGGTAGGGGCCCGGTTTGGTCAGGCCCGTTCGAGGCAGGGGCCCGTTGCTAGCAAAGGCGTGATATGGGGCCCGGCCAGGACGAGGGCCCCGTCGGCCGTCACAACAGGACCCGGTCCTTGCAAATTATTGATACGGTCACGTTCTGGTGACACGGGCTCGTTCCTGGTAGGGGCCCGGTTTGGTCAGGCCTGATCGAGGCAGGGGCCCGGTGCTAGCAAAGACGTGATATGGGGACCGGTTAAAACCAAGTCCCGGTCACAACCGGGCCCGGTCCTTGTATATTCTTGATACGGGCCCGTTTCTGGTAGGGGTCCAGTCTTGGTCAGGTCCGATCGAGGCAGGGGCCCGGTGCTGACAAAGGCGTGATATGGGGTCTGGTCAGGACGAGGGCCCGATCACAACAGGGCCCGATCACAACAGGGCCCGATCACAACAGGGCCCACTCCTTGCAAATTATTGATACGGGCCGGTTACTGGTAGGTGCCCGTTCCTGGTAGGGGCCCGATCAAGCCAGGTGCTGGCAGAGGCGTGATATGGGGACCGGTCAGGTCTAGTATCTGGCCAAAACTAATGGCTAGAGCAAACATGAACTAAATTTATCCCTTTACAACTGAGAAATATACGTGTTTTCCCCTAGGGTTACATTGAAAAGGTCACGATTTTATAACTTGACCTTAGGTCACCGATATAGGAAATCCGAGATATTGTAGTCCCTAATGACTTCATGAGGTGCCATGAGTTTCATGTCGCTCGATTAACCACTGTGGTGCTACCTAGAAGTTGTTTGGTGGTCATGTCATTTGACCTGACCTGCCCTAGCCGGGACCCAATTTTTGCCCAAACGTGGCTTAGATATTCATTTCAAGTTGCTGAAAGTTTCAAGTCGATATCTATGCGTTTTCTGATTATGGCGGAAAAACTAAGGGAGTGGGGCAAAACAAAATGCCCCCCCCCCCCCCGCGCCTCCAGGGTTAATTCCTATTCCGTTCGCGAACGTAGCCTAGCGTAGTTTATACGGCACTTTGACGTCCAATGGCTGGGACTTTTAAACCTGTAGAGGGCATGAATCTGGGAGGTTAGAAAGGAAAAAAAACGTCATAATTTGGCCCAATTTCTAAAATTGCCTCAATTTCCGAAGAGATAATTAATTCATGCCTAGAGAATATAAAGTCCCGTGTAAACGCGGTTTCTATCTACACTACAATTTGCGCATAAGCATCTCAAACATCTGTGGGCGAAGCCAAATAATATTGTAACGCTCAACTTCACTGCTGAAATAAAATGCTTCGCTATTTGGCACATGAATTACGTTTCATCTTCAATACTAGGGATGCACCTAGGGACCGATGATTTTGAGTATCCAAGCCCACCAAAGACAATGGGTAGCAGATCTCCCGAAAAAACTAGTTATTACGACGTTTTAAGTTTTTTGAAGCGATCTGTTCCTCGTGCTTCTCTCATTTTGACCAAACTCCAGAAAGCCTGTGCGCAGCTTCCAGACAGGTTATGCAGCAACTGGTTGACACCAGGCCCTGGATCCGTTGGAATTATGCCTTCCCAAGGCAAGACCGTCTCCACATTTGTTGCAATGCTGTATGTTGTAAAAATCAGCCATGTATCGCGCCAACTGATCGTGTACATATCTGTTACGAAAATATCGTATCGGTTCACCAGTCACCACTACTGCGTGTTGTCATTGACCTCATTTCGTCAACTCTCGACAGTTGTACCGCACATCAGTAGCACACGCACCTAAAATTCGCACATCAGTAGCACACTCAGTCACCTTACACGACATTGACAAGACAATTATCATGTCTCAGATCCCATGCTGTAGGGGGCCCGCTCAAAATCAAGTGACCGAAATCCGCGAAGTTTTCAAAAAACGGGTGGGGGCCCGCACACAAGGGGGTCCGCTCTTAGGGCTCTGACCCCCCCCCCCCCCCCCGAAATGGAATCCTGTGTGCGCCACTGACCGGCACCATCATCTGTCACTCGCCGAACTCTATCGGTGCACCAAATTAGGTGCGGCTAGCGATAATACAAAAAATCCACAATCAGAGGATCCCCGCGATATCAGGTTAACCCCTACGGGGGCAACGTGCCCCCTCGCGGAAATCAGCCAATTTGTTTTTCGGCACCCATGTGGACTACCCGCCCACCGAGTTTGGTCACCCTGTGTCCGCTGGTATGGGCGGCACGTGTTGGCAAGTATATTTTGCAGTGTCTCACGTGGCGGCACGTGGCACGTGCCACGTGGCACCGATCGACCGGCGACCGGCACCATCATCTGTCACTCGCCGAACTCTATCGGTGTACCAAATTTGGTGCGGCGCACTAAATACTAAAGTAATGCCGTTTGGTTTTCGCCTAATTTGTGTGCCTTGTGAGAAATATGTTATATATATGTTTACATCTCTGCTATCAGCTGTAATATATAGAAGGACCGGCCCTCGACCATTTACATCGACTTTTAGAGATGCCTCTTACAGGGACAAGGGACTTTTGGGTCAGGATTTGTGTTGAAACCATTCACTTAGTTAAACAAGGGAAATGTGATAGAGTAAAAGGTACCCAAAAGAGGAGGAAAGCTCAAATCCGCAAGAACAAAATTGCATAAGAGGGGTTCTCTCAAAGATACAAAAGTTGGGACTAAAGATGAGGTATCAGGTGGGCAAACAAAAACGGAGACGCTTCGCGCCACCGTTTTTTGTTTTGTTTTTCCTCATCTCTGAAAAACATTGCAGATGGGCAAGCCATAGGCATGGACCGGGGGAGGGGCAGGGGCGGCGGAAGAGGGGCAGGGGGTAGCTGCCCCGTAGTCAAGAAGTTTGGGAGCAAATATATGTGTTTTCCCCCCATAAATTTGCAATGAGGAAAATATTGTAGAAATATTGCTTTTTATTTTTGACCGATAAAAGAAATAGACCCGAGAGCCATCAATGTGCCCTCAAACAGCCTGAGGGAACCCTCGGTCGGACCTCGTAGTTCTCGGTGAGCTCTCGGTCAGCCTTTAGGGGCCCTCGGTCTGCCTTAGGAGCCCTTGGTCGGCGTGAGGGGGCATTCAGTCAGCCGTTGAGGTGCCCTAAGTCGGTCCTAGGGGGCCCTCAGTCGGCCTCAGAGGGCCCTTAGCCTCCCCGTGGGGCTTCTAGTGGGCCGGAGGGCCCTCAGTCTGGCCGGGGACTCTCGGTCGGCCTGAGGATCACTCAGTCGGCCTGAGTGGACCTTCAGTCGGCCTGAGTGACATTCAGTCAGTCTGAGGTGGCCCTCAGTCCTAGGAGAGCCCTCGAATGGTCTGATGGGCCTTCAGTCAGCCTGAGGGGCCTTCGGTCTGCGGGCCCTCAGTTGGTCTGAGGGGTCCTTGGTTGTCCTAGGATATCCTAGGATAGCCCTCGGATGGCCCGAAGGGCCCTCAGTCTGCCTGAGGGACCATTGGTCGTCCTGGGATGACCCTCGGATGGCCTGAGGGGCGCTTAGTTGGCCTGAGAGGACCTTCGGCCGGCTTGAGAGGCCCCTCAGTCGGCCTTGGGGGGGGGGGGAGGGCTCAGTCGGTCTGAGATGGCTCTCAACCAGCCCGATGGGGCCCTCAATCGGCCTGCGGGGATATCGGTCGGCCTGAGGCGCCTTCGGTGGACCTGAGGAAGCCTTCGATCAGTCTGAAGGGCCCTTGGTCGGCCCGAGTGGTCTTCAGTCGGCTCGAGGACGAAGGTCTTCGATCAGCCCGAGGGTGCACTCGGTCGCCAATTTACATCTCCCCCGCTCAGTAACAGGCGAATGTGCCCTCAGTCATTCAAAGGGGCCCTGACGCTTCGGGGGCCCTGGAGATTGCTTTGCCCCCATCCAAAAATACGATCCGCCACCACTGAGGGGGGGGGGGGGGCATAGCCCCCTAATTTTTGCGTATTTTTGCTATTTTTATTTTGCGTGATGATGCAAATTTGAGATGGCAAAATGTTCCCAAAGGCGAGAAAAGCGCAAAACTGCTAATACATTTTGTATAGGGTGGCTTAGTTGAGCTAAATTCTCCTGCCGATATTGACGATGATTGTTGGGGCGGGACCATGCTAACTATTCTGAAGGGAAGTGCGATGTTTCGTAAAAGAAACAGTCATTAACATTATCGCGTCGAAAATCCGTGATTTGGCTGTTGTCCGTGGCTCCAGCAATAAATATAAGCAAAAAAAAAAGCATTGGGCAAAATCAAAACCAATGAGATATTTTCTGACACCTAAGACTAGATCGTTAGTTTTGATGACCAACTCCGATAAGACACATATTTGGTACGCTAGGTTAAACCCAGTGGCGGATCAACGGTTCGGCAAAATGGGCAATTGCCCCTTCAAACGAAAAATTGGTAGCTATGTGTGTACCCCTACCCACCCAAGACATTATTTTAAAAGTTCTCGTACTATTTACCACTCCTCCGCTCAACAACTTTCGCTGACGGCGCCCTCATGTGGGAGTATGGTGCCCTTTTTTGCAAAACTTGTAGCGAAATTCGAAACACGAAACCAAACTCGAAACCTTGATCCACCTCTGGTTGAACCTGAGCAGGAACGCAGCCAAGGGGGGGGGGGCACGGGCGCCATGCCGCCCCCCACCCCCTGAGCAAAAAAAAAGAAGCAAAACACACAAAAGCAAGCACAAAACAGACGACCCGATCCCCCCCCCCCCCCCTGGCTGAGGGACAAAATTTAATTGTACTACTGACGTGCTCCCCCCGCCCCCCTGAGAAAAATCCTGGCTACGTGCCTGAACCTGAGTTGAGCCCCCCCCCCACACTGATTTTTCGAAACTACACCTCTGATTGGATTGTAAGTACGAGCGAGCGCTTTGCGCTCGCTCGTCCTTCCGTGGTGTATGGGAAAAATCTGATAATGAGCGGCCCGGCCTGACCCGACCCGGCCCGGCCCGTGGCGACGCTTTTGAGAAGCTCATATCTCTGCAACCGCACGTCCGATTGACTAGCGAACTTCTTTGCTGAGCAGCCCCGTCTAACCTACCATGTTTGAGATCAGTGCCGACTCATGTGGTTGACTACCACTGCGCGTGGCGCGTGCCGCGTGAGGGGTGTTGAAAAGTATTTTATCGCAATAACTCCGCAACGGCTGGGCAGATTATGTGCAAATTTCGTGTGTGGTTAGGGACCCCTCAGCCGCCACTTTCACACAACTCAGGGGTGGGGTGACTCTGCACGTGCGCACGTGCTCACCACTATTATATATCTCAGGAACGGCGGAGCCGATTGTGTTCAAATTTGGTGTGTGGTTAGGGACCTCTCAGCACACACTTTCCCACAAGTCAAAGCTAGTGCCTCTGCACTTGCGCACGTGCGCACCTTTTTTGCATCTCAGAAACTACTTGCCTGATCGAGTTGAAATTTCCCATGCATTTCCTTCGCGCTCGCTCGTTCATCGCCAACTACGGCGCCTTACTGGTATATGGGTCCTATGATACATTGCACTATCTTAGTCGGTCCGCAGGGTTGGATATCAATACATTTCCCAATGTGGTTATCGATGCCTTTCTACGCAGAAAGCAACAAATTCAGCGCATTGCAATGGAAATTGCAACCCAACCCGTAATTAATTTTGGCTATGATAAGTAGCCAAAATTATACAAAATCGCTAATTTGGCTAAAATCGGCCGAACTTTAATCCATTTTCGGCGAAGGAAATCATATTCAAAATATCGATTGCCGCACCATTTTGGAAAGCTTTCGCAAGGAGCAATGGAAAAACACGGTTCCCGTTGTATCGGATATATTTGTTACATTTCGGACCACGGGAGCCGTGCCCTCGTGCCCCCCTACGTCCCTACATCCAAAAAGTCATAAACTTTGGTGCGCGCGTAGTGAGCGGGACAAAACGTCATGAACATGTATCTGATGTTGTGCAAAACCTTGGCTGGTTGAACGTCAAACAGCTCGTAGAGGAGCACGCAGTGTGTATGGTGCGTTCCGTGGGGATGGCCTGTCAGCTAGAGGACATGTTCAGTACCATCGGACTGCCCACCAGCCAGGTCCACTCTCACGCAACCCGACATGTCAATCACCTATCATTGCCTCGCATTAGGACGGAAGCTGGCAGGCGACGACTTTGCTATCGCGGCGTCAAAATGCTGAATAAGGCAAAAGTTCATGTGAGCGATCGCCACTTCCGCACAACTCTTAAGCGTGAACTACTGTCGCGGAACTCAGCTGGCGAATGATTGTGTATGAACGAATGGGTGTTTGAATGGTGTTGTGTATACGGTATCCGACTAGTTTAAGATGACGTGCAACATTGAAAAGCCGCCTTGTCGTGGATATGATGCAAATATATCTGATCTGGCTGAGTCCATATATGTTTGGTGGATGTGTCACATTCTGGTTCCGAGTACCTATGACGTGGCTTTGTTTTCCGCTGTCTCATGGTGCTAAAAATGGTTACTGATATAAGTGTTCTGCTGTCTCATACTGCCACAGTGGATTACTGCTAGTGCTATGATGGGGCTTGATTAGTTAGGTGTTTTGCTATCTTGTGCTGCCTATAATGGCGCCTGATTAGTTAGGTGTTTTGCTATCTTGTGCTGCCTATAATGGCGCCTGATTAGTTAGGTGTTTGCTATCTTGTGCTGCCTATAATGGCGCCTGATTAGTTAGGTGTTTTGCTATCTTGTGCTGCCTATAATGGCGCCTGATTAGTTAGGTGTTTGCTATCTTGTGCTGCCTATAATGGCGCCTGATTAGTTAGGTGTTTGCTATCTTGTGCTGCCTATAATGGCGCCTGATTAGTTAGGTGTTTTGCTACCTTGTGATGCCATGGTTGATGACTGCTGCGTACGTGTTCCACAGACATGTCGCCACTTGTGGTGCTCCCGCTGTGTCTGATGGCACTGTTGCTGTCTCCCTCCTGTCTCGCCAAGAAGACACCACCCTCATCGGCGGCCGCGCCTCAGATCGACTTCGAAACCCTGGAGAACGTCTGCGACCTCATCGACATGGTGGGGGCCATGTACTGCTACTGCGACTTCCTGGAGCGCGGCGAGGGCGAGACGGCCAGCTGCTGGGTGTACAACAGCACGCGCGCTTCGGACCGCGTCTGGGACACCTTCTACCACCAGCCGGCGCTGCACCGGCTCACCATCAGCATGCGGGGCCACGGCGGGCTGGACGCCGTGCCCACCCGCGCCCTGACCTACCTCCGCCACCTGTGGACGCTCGAGCTGAAGAACGCCGGCATCAGCAGCGTGCTCGCCGACGCGTTCGCGCGCTCCTCGAGCATCTCGGACCTGGCGCTGTCGAGAAACAGCATCGAGGAGCTGGAGAGGCGCTCCTTCAGTCAGCTGACCAACGTCACCCGGCTCAACCTCGGCGAGAACAAGCTGCAGGTCGTCAACCGGCACGTCTTCGTGGACATGCCGCGTCTGCGCCAGCTGTACCTGGATCGCAACCGGATCTCTCGGATCCGGAGCGGGGCGTTCGTCCAGCTGGAGAGCCTGCAGGAGCTGGACCTGTACGGGAACGCGCTGCGGGCCGTGTCGCGAGGCACGTTCAAGGGCCTGTCGCAGCTGCGCCGGCTCGACCTGCACCGCAACCAGCTAGAGGTGATCGGCGACCGCACATTCGCCGAGCTGCCGGAGCTCACCGAGCTCGACCTGGCTGAGAACCGGATCAAGTACATTGGCGGCCAAGGCCTGGAGGGCCTGCCGAACCTGGTGCGCCTGATCCTGCGGGACAACCGGCTGACGCAGCTGCTGCCCGGCACCTTCCGCCACACGCCGAACGTGTTCTACCTCAGCCTGCAGCAGAACCGGCTTCAGTCGCTCGAACTGAACACATTCCGGCCAATCATGAACAACATGAACAACATCACCATGTACTTCTACAGCGCAGGTGAGGCGGCACGGACAACATGTACGATAGTAACATGTCGTTCCAGAGGGTATATGATAGCACAGTAACAACACAATAAACATACAATAGCAAACGACAGAAAAAGTGCCCATTCAAGTTTCAGAATGAACACAGTGCCTCAGCGGCATTCTTTACCTAATCAGGCAACATACTGTTCCAACCTTACCTTATCAGGCAACATACTGTTCCGACCTTACCTTATCAGGCAACATACTGTTCCAACCTTACCTTATCAGGCAACATATTGTTCCAACCTTACCTTATCAGGCAACATACTGTTCCAACCTTACCTTATCAGGCAACATATTGTTCCGACCTTACCTTATCAGGCAACATACTGTTCCAACCTTACCTTATCAGGCAACATACTGTTCCAACCTTACCTTATCAGGCAACATACTGTTTCAACCTTACCTTATCAGGCAACATATTGTTCCGACCTTACCTAATCAGGCAACATACTGTTCCAACCTTACCTTATCAGGCAACATACTGTTCCAACCTTACCTTATCAGGCAACATACTGTTCCAACCTTACCTTATCAGGCAACATATTGTTCCAACCTTACCTAATCAGGCAACATACTGTTCCAACCTTACCTTATCAGGCAACATACTGTTCCAACCTTACCTTATCAGACAACATATTGTTCCAACCTTACCTAATCAGGCAACATACTGTTCCAACCTTACCTTATCAGGCAACATACTGTTCCGACCTTACACCACAATTCTTACACAATTATTTGTTCTTTCTATAATTTTTCGCCTTGAATATTTGTTTTGTTGTCTTGGTTTGTGCATACTGTATCAAAATATCCATTTGGAACAACATTGTCAGGTACAGCCGGGTTAAGCTGGTTATATAAAAAGCATGGAAGCATTTTGATTTATCGCGTGGTCTGAATGTGGTATGTCATGTGGTGCATTTACATAAAGTCGCCGCCAGTTATCGTAATTCCGAATAACCGTGAAGCAACCATGGCATGCAGCAATTTCAGATTGCATGTGATAGGAATGTAGAAGAAATTGATAATTGCTGTGATGCATTTTGTTGTGCCGGCATTTTCCAAGGTTACATTACCGGATCAGTCCTACCCTCATATTCATGAACGTTCATGTGAAGGTGGATGCATCTAGTTTGCTTAATTTGATTAAATATGATAAAGAATCTTGTGGCACAGCAGTGTCCTGACATAGCTTGAATTCCAGTAGGGAGGTATATACACCATACAACCAAGTTAACATATCACGCATTTGTATGACTATAACCGGACAAATTATTTTGTGCTATTCCTATTTGTATCTGCTTATGTTTGGAGCGAAGACCGTGGCGACCTTGAGGTTTGATGAATGTGTCGATTGTCACCCTGAAATGTTGAAACGAGATGGTTCAACATTTATACACATGTTGCAACAACATCGAACATGTATACACAACAACATCAAACACGACGTACGTGTTTGACGAATAAGCTGACGTTTATCAAGCGAAATATGTCTCGTCATCAGATTGCTCTAATCAGCATAATTAATCCACGCATTCCCTTGCACTTTTTGCTCATTGCTAGATGTAACTGTTAAGCAAAAATATAAAATAACCATAACACAAAACAACCCATTAAAATGTGTAACCACAACAACCTCCTAAATATGCACATTTCAGTTCAGACGTCATCGCTATTGTACAATGTAGATAGATCTCCAGGAAGTAATCGGATCAACTACGAATGACTCCAACATTTTTGGGGATGTGGTACTGAGCACACAGATCCCGTATTACCGCGATCGGCCAATATTTGCTCGATATGCGTCTTTGTGTCCGTCCCAGGCTCCGTCCCAGGCTCCGTTTTTTCCCCCCGTGAGTCACAGCCCATTCCCGCAGCCGGTGGCTGGTGACGCCCACAGATACTGGGCCATCTCGTGCTCTCCTCCCTCTCCGGGCCGGGGACAAGGTCATATCGTCCGAGCTGACTCTCCTCTCCGGGCCGGGAACAAGGTCATATCGTCCGAGCTGACTCTCCTCTCCGGGCCGGGAACAAGGTCATATCGTCCGAGCTGACTCTCCTCTCCGGGCCGGGAACAAGGTCCTATCGTCGGAGCTGACTCTCCTCTCCGGGCCGGGAACAAGGTCCTATCGTCGGAGCTGACTCTCCTCTCCGGGCCGGGGAGAAGGTCATATCGTCCGAGCTGACTCTCCTCTCCGGGCCGGGAACAAGGTCATATCGTCCGAGCTGACTCTCCTCTCCGGGCCGGGAACAAGGTCATATCGTCCGAGCTGACTCTCCTCTCCGGGCCGGGAACAAGGTCCTATCGTCGGAGCTGACTCTCCTCTCCGGGCCGGGGAGAAGGTCATATCGTCTGAGCTGACTCTCCTCTCCGGGCCGGGTAGAAGGTCATATCGTCCGAGCTGACTCTCCTCTCCGGGCCGGGAACAAGGTCATATCGTCCGAGCTGACTCTCCTCTCCGGGCCGGGAACAAGGTCATATCGTCCGAGCTGACTCTCCTCTCCGAGCCGGGGAGAAGGTCATATCGTCCGAGCTGACTCTCCTCTCCGGGCCGAGGAGAAGGTCATATCGTCCGAGCTGACTCTCCTCTCCGGGCCGGGAACAAGGTCATATCGCCCGAGCTGACTCTCCTCTCCGGGCCGGGAACAAGGTCATATCGTCGGAGCTGAGATGAGCGATCACCTGCCCCGGCCGACCGGGCCGGTCCTGCGCCGCTGCTGCCCACCCGTTCGTCTCCTGTCCGTCCCCTCCCCTGTCCGCCCCCCCCCCGTCCGTCCCCAGTCCGGGCTGCGGCGTCTCCGCCACACTTTTCCCGAGCCCGAGCTGACTCTCCTCTCCGGGCCGGGAACAAGGTCATATCGTCGGAGCTGAGATGAGCGATCACCTGCCCCGGCCGACCGGGCCGGTCCTGCGCCGCTGCTGCCCACCCGTTCGTCTCCTGTCCGTCCCCTCCCCTGTCCGCCCCCCCCCCCCGTCCGTCCCCAGTCCGGGCTGCGGCGTCTCCGCCACACTTTTCCACCACTTAAAGGGATATTGCCACCTCGCAGGCCAACATGGAGTTTTTGGTGTGTATCGGTAGATTAAGCGTGTCCGATTTCACCTGCAAAATTAGGTTCCGAAACTCCCCCCATTAGATCAAACAAGACATTCGTACCGCTCATGATTGGCACACATTCGTAAAAGTGGAGTCGCCTCATTACTATTAAGAATCACTTCTTTGCGGACTACGAATTGCATTTGCATAATGTAAACTCAACATCACCATTCCGTCAGTGCACTTTAAATTAAAATGCGTATACAGTTAATTATATTTTCAACAACCATAGCCTCTTTCATAATAAAACATGAATAAAACAGCAAGAATGGCTATGGCTCGACTTTGGGGCCGTAGGAGATTCGTGTCCAATACCTTATAACACAGATAGACTTTTCAAGGACAAGTCTCGACGAATTCGGACGCTTCAGCTTTGGGCAGGTGCCAATTTCACAGCGAAACTGGATGATAGCGACCATCATGCTGTGCACAGCTGGGACCAACGTTTTGGGGTCAGAAATAAATACAAATGCAGGAGCAAGTTTGAGCTTGAGCATACATGATTGCTACTGTTTGCCCCCCCCCCCCTTCTGTTATTTTGCAATTTCTCCAAAATATTACCAGTATCGTCACCAAAATGTAATTAGTCTCTCACATCAATTCTGCACATCAGGCACGTAGCCAGGATTTCGTCCAGGGGGGGGGGGGCGGCGCCTCGAAAGGGCCCCTTCTCGAGCGTTGAAAAGGCCCCTTCCCAGGCGTTGAAAAGGCCTCCCCCAAAAGAAACGGACGAAAAGGCACGTTACAAGGATGGAAAATGCAGTATGACAAGTATGGGATGGGCCATACCAACTTTTAGGAGCTGGAGTAGTTTTAGCCATACCAACTTCTAGCGCTGGAGTAATTTTTCGCGCCGCGGAGCAGCGCGACAATTTTGAGTCTTATGCCCTGGATATGCTTTCTCATCAATGCTGTTGTACACCCAGCAGCTGGCCGTCTCGCCCTCGCCGCGCTCCAGGAAGTCGCAGTAGCAGTACATGGCCCCCACCATGTCGATGAGGTCGCAGACGTTCTCCAGGGTTTCGAAGTCGATCTGAGGCGCGGCCGCCGATGAGGGTGGTGTCTTCTTGGCGAGACAGGAGGGAGACAGCAACAGTGCCATCAGACACAGTGGGAGCACCACAAGTGGCGACATATCTGTGGAACAAGGACGCAGCAGTCATCAACCATGGCATCACAAGGTAGCAAAACACCTAACTAATCAGGCGCCATTATAGGCAGCACAAGATAGCAAACACCTAACTAATCAGGCGCCATTATAGGCAGCACAAGATAGCAAAACACCTAACTAATCAAGCCCCATCATAGCACTAGCAGTAATCCACTGTGGCAGTATGAGACAGCAGAACACTTATATCAGTAACCATTTTTAGCACCATGAGACAGCGGAAAACAAAGCCACGTCATAGGTACTCGGAACCAGAATGTGACACATCTACCAAACATATATGGACTCAGCCAGATCAGATATATTTGCATCATATCCACGACAAGGCGGCTTTTCAATGTTGCACGTCATCTTAAACTAGTCGGATACCGTATACACAACACCATTCAAACACCCATTCGTTCATACACAATCATTCGCCAGCTGAGTTCCGCGACAGTAGTTCACGCTTAAGAGTTGTGCGGAAGTGGCGATCGCTCACATGAACTTTTGCCTTATTCAGCATTTTGACGCCGCGATAGCAAAGTCGTCGCCTGCCAGCTTCCGTCCTAATGCGAGGCAATGATAGGTGATTGACATGTCGGGTTGCGTGAGAGTGGACCTGGCTGGTGGGCAGTCCGATGGTACTGAACATGTCCTCTAGCTGACAGGCCATCCCCACGGAACGCACCATACACACTGCGTGGTACTCTACGAGCTGTTTGGCGTTCAACCAGCCAAGGTTTTGCACAACATCAGATACATGTTCATACGAGAGGCGGCAGTCACGCCGGGGCGGTGATGCGGCTGTATGAGGCGGTAGACGGGAGAGCACCCGAGCACGTCCGGCCACTGGCGCCGCGCTCAGGGTTCATATGCCCCTGTGACTTCTCACAACCATCGTCACAACTTCAGCGTGGAATTCGTCACAGCACAAGTTTGGACAAGGATTCAGTGCGTCGCACAGCGCATTGTACTTCCCCAGCGCCACTCGCTCGCAGCGCACTGAATGACCGAAGGGGTCAATGTGTTAAAGGAAGTAGTTCACCTTGTAATTTTTTTACCAAACACGATTTGATGATATTTTGTAATACAATTTATTTTTATATCGTCAAAAATGGCCTTATATCGCGCCGATTCAGGACAGAAGGCTGTACATTTGTATTGTTTATCAAAACTGTATGCATACTCTCTGAGTCAGAGTCCTGACGTCACGCGAATGTAAACAATGGTTCAGCCAATCAGATTCGAAAGTAGTCGCGTAAGGATCGACTCGCATTGGAGATGTACCAACCGGCGACCGGCGGTTCGCTTGCTAGCACCAGCTGCAAGCTGATTGGCTGATGGTATAGCCTCTGCCCGGGCTAGAACCAGTACAACATTCTTTCGCCAGCACCGCAAGTAAGTTTCCCAACACGGGCTACAAAACTGCTATCTCAGTTTAAAACTAATGTTGAAAGTGAACTATTTCCTTTAAACATAGTTGAAATAGAAATGTCGGGCCGGCCGGGCGGGAGTGACGCAACACGGACCACCCGCTGTGTCCGCCGGCCGCCGCGCCGCGGAGAGGGAGGGGGCAAGAAGGAATGCCGCTTGGATGGCCGTTCGTGGCACGTGGGACCGGGGACTGGTCAGAACAATGAAAGGGTAAGACCGGAAGGGACGCGTTTGCTGATACCAGTAACTATGCCAGAAAAAGCATACTAAATATACCAGATTCAGCAGGCATTAGGACAACCGCGACAACCAAGGGTATGCGCGGTATGTCATTGGTCCCTTGTAAAAGGGTCGCCAGGAATGGTCGTCCGGACCGTCCGGACGACAGCCGTGGTTGTCTCGCCGATACAGTATATAGTATTTAGTGCATAGTATACCTACAGTATAGTTTGTTGCTGCGTGAGTGATTTGGAATGTAATTGTAAACCCGCGCAGCAAATGTAATTGTAAATGTAATCGTGAACACGAAGGCGTGTTTTAGCACGAAGGCATGCGAGAAGCAGAGATCGAAACAAAAACATATGCCTAGCACATACAGATACAGCTGGGTTAATCCTAGGTGGATTGGGCTGCGGTAGACATTTCATTATTTTTGACTCGGTAACCTCGGCAGGACACCGAATGTGGTCGCCGAAATTCCATGTCCTTGGTTGCCGGTGAGGACGACAAAACGACAAGATATTTTAGCCCTGGGCCGCCCAGGTAGCCAGGTCCGACCGACCGGGACAGCTGTTTTAGCCCTGGGCCGCCCAGGTAGCCAGGTCCGACCGACCGGGGCAGCTGTTGGTGTTGGCAGACCGGGAACCGACCGACCGCCGCTGTCGTGACCTTTCGATATCGCGGCCTGACCTCCTTCTTGCCTCCAGGTCAGAACAATCGGTGCACAGTTGGCTAATACCAGTCCGAAGCTCAGCTCCTGCCGTGGGTCGTGTCTGCTTCGAGCAAGCAATGATACACGTTTGGCTGAAGGCGTTTCAGACATCTGTGCCGAAACCAGGGATTAGATTGTTCTTGTTTCTGGTGATGTTACCTCAGAGTAATAAGATGATGCTTCGCAGTTGAGCATATTGGGTGACCAAATTCGGATCCATGTCCCAAACCTTTCAATCCTTTGTAGAATCTTGAACTTTCTGTTTCCCCAAAGGTTTGAGAATGCTGATTGCTGAGGCAGTGTGCTGGGTGTTCAGTTCAGGCGACGTGCTCTCACTCTCTCTCAGATCTGCAGACTGTAGGCCGCCGTAGTGCAGTGCTCTCTCTCAGATCTGCAGACTGTATAGGCCGCCGTAGTGCAGTGCTCTCTCTCAGATCTGCAGACTGTATAGGCCGCCGTAGTGCAGTGCTCTCTCAGATCTGCAGACTGTAGGCCGCCGTAGTGCAGTGCTCTCTCTCTCTCTCTCTCTCTCTCTCTCTCTCTCTCTCTCTCTCTCTCTCTCTCTCTCTCACTCT
>JAXIVJ010015730.1:7500-27500 GCA_036785665.1 Chirona hameri
TTCAAACTCGCAAAAGAAACACAAACTGACTCAAATTGGGCCAGGTGGCAATACCAACGTAATTTAGTTAGCTCGACGAACAGACGGTTAAAGAACGAACATCTGCACAGACAAGTAGAAAAATTACTAGCTCAGAAACAAAACCCTCAACAAATATCACAAAACACTTCGCGCCATCGCCGGCCGAGCACGCGACGACACTATCCCACCACTGCTAGGACTTGACGGTGACGTAGTGACTGACGACCTAGACAAAGCGACCACTTCCCATCGACCATTTTGCTGCACAATCCACACTTCACATACCCGACACGCATGTCCCACCACCTAGCATGGCACACACACACCACCGGTACCCCACACTCAAACAAATCACAACCAACGAACACGAAGTACTCCAAATCCTAACTCACTAGACGCCAACAAATCAACCGGACCAGATGGCCTCCCTGGTAAAATTACTCAAACTCACGGCACTCATAATCGCAAAAGCCATTGTCACAATTATTCACAAATCATTCTCCCTCGGAATTTACCCAAGCAATTTCAAGGCAGCTAATGTTAAACCCATATTTAAAAAAAAACAAAGGTTTCGCCCTCTGACCCCACATGCTACCCGACCCAATCAGCATTATTTTCAGCTCTCTCAAAGGTATTTGAAAAGCTTGTGTACAAAAACATATACGGCCACATATATGTGGCCGTATATGTTTTTACCCACGCCCACGCCCTTCTGACAGAGAAACAAAGCGGCTATCGAAGGCACCATAGCACTGAACTACAGCTTCATTATTTTATCCCATAATTTATACAAATCTTTAGACTCTGGCCGCGATTTCACCGCTATCTATTTAGATATTTCAAAATATTTCGACAAAATTTGGCACCGGGGCTTATTACACAAATGCGAAAACGAATTCGGGATTTCAGGAAGACTTCTCAACTGGTTAAAATCCTACTTGAGCGACAGAACACGAGTACACATTCGAAATAAATTTTCCGTCCCACGTAAAATTAATGCTGGCTAGTCCGCAAGGATCTGTTATTGGACCATTGCTGGCTTTAATCTACCTAGACGGACTTTCGAATCGCACGCACAACGACATATTATTTGTTTGCAGACGATACCTCAATTGTATGCCTCTCACACAGCAACGAACCTACTAACTACCCAACACACATTGCAGCACGACTTGGACGAAATTCATAAATATGGTCAGGAGTGGGCCATTACATTCAACGCTGCCAAAACCATCCAACAAACATTTTCCCACAAAAGCCAACACCAACCACCAACACTTACATTTGGAGATGTCCCAATACCCATAAA
The DNA here is from genome assembly GCA_036785665.1 of Chirona hameri. Lineage (NCBI taxonomy): Eukaryota > Metazoa > Arthropoda > Thecostraca > Balanomorpha > Balanidae > Chirona > Chirona hameri. The sequence continues at coordinate 8,831 of JAXIVJ010015730.1, forward strand.
CGAAACACATAAGCACCTTGGCATGACTTTTTCAAAAGATCTCCGTTTCCATGAACATGTGAACGAAATATTAAATAAAGTAAATAAAACACTCAGTCCACTGTACGCTATTGCACAGCACCTTCCCCGACACGTTCTCGATCAAATATATAAAACATACATCAGACCGCACTTCGACTACTGTGACACCATCTACGACGGACATATCACAATTCAAGACGCGACAAGACTGGAGACACTGCAAAACAGAGCAGCTAGACTGACGACTGGGACGCTCTTTAGAACATCATCCGACAAATTACGAATCGAGCTGGGATGGGACAAGCTGACCACGAGACGACACATTCACCGCCTAACACTCTACCACAAATTAACTGCACCAGAACGTCACAACACACCCAGCTACATCACCGCCATCATGCCACATTCACGCGAACACGACACGAACAGGACACTAAGAAACGCAAACCATTACACCCCAGTTCAAACTCGCACTACGTCACACCAGCGCTCCTTCTTCACTCTCACCGGAAACCAATGGAACCAATTACCAGAAGCCACGAAACAGCTCCCTTATCCCGACTTCAAAAAACAGATTACACAGCAGTTAGGTATACCCAAGCCCCCCTTATATTATTCACATGGAACTAAAGCAAGCAACATTCTCCACACCAGATTGAGAACTGATATGTCCCAACTAAACGCCCACATGTTAATAATTCAGAAGTCAGACTCCCCGGTATGTCTCTGCGGGCACCCACAAGAAAACACAACACACTTTATCTTCTCATGCCCGATATACACTTGTCATAGAAACGAATTGATTAGCAACATATCCCAGAGTCTACACTACAACTTCACGCAGGAGTCCAAAGCCATCCAATCACAAATCCTGTTGCACTGCACGAGGCTCAGTAGCGGCGGCGGCCGCGCGGTAGCCCGTCACTTCCAAAACTACTTGCAAAACTCTCACAGGTTCACTGGTGTTGATTAAATCGTAGTCCTGTGCAGGCTCGGGTGGGTCTGCTCCTCCGGCGGGCGCGCGGTGTATGATCTGCTGCGCGCGATGACCGGTGATACGGCGGCGGTTGAGTTATTAGGTACCTGATGATATGTGTTAGAGTTGGCGCCTAAAGTCAAGCTCCCCAGCTTTTGCGCCAACTCTACCTTATGTGTACCATATAAATATGTTATAAAACAATAAACATGTTGATGATGATGATGATGATATACCACCTCTCCAGGTATACTACACACTCTGATATACCACCTCTCCGGGTATACCACCTACCCCCTGATATACCACCTCTCCATGTATACCCACACCCTGATATACCACCTCTCCAGGTATACTACACACTATGATATACCACCTCTCCGGGTATACCACCTACCCCCTGATATACCACCTCTCCATGTATACCCACACCCTGATATACCACCTCTCCAGGTATACTACACACTCTGATATACCACCTCTCCGGGTATACCACCTACCCCCTGATATACCACCTCTCCATGTATACCCACACCCTGATATACCACCTCTCCAGGTATACTACACACTCTGATATACCACCTCTCCGGGTATACCACCTACCCCCTGATATACCACCTCTCCATGTATACCCACACCCTGATATACCACCTCTCCAGGTATACTACACACTCTGATATACCACCTCTCCGGGTATACCAATCACAGTCAGACACCTTTCGGAATGCACTCGGGAAGCCAAGAGCTAATCAAGCACACGACCGGCTTCAAGTTCCGATCACATTTGATAGCAATATGCTAATGAACACACATTTGACACGTGTCATGGAACTTCTTCTTGGACGCCAATCTGATTAATTTCCCAGATGTTAATTAAGGTATATCATTGCCCAGTGTTTTGCTATTTGAGATAATTGTAGTACCGCTGGTCATGGGACGACTCGGCGGTCTTATCCAGCGAATGTCTGAAATGGTAATCTGTTGGTCGGTGACGATAAATACCATGCTGTTGTACTGTTTGCGATCACTTGCTCTTGTTCGCAGAAACAATTGGAAATATTCCTCCAACAGAAGAAAAACAAGATATACTTCCCAGAGTTTGACTATGTTCATACTTCTGCATACAAGGAGAGCGATAAATGGTTTTGGAAGGGTTCTGTAGAATTCGGTAAGTGCGCTCGATAGTGTACTACATGAGCAATACCTACATGCGGAATATTTTTGCATAACTGTAAGATAGATGATAGATGAGATGAGATAGATGTAAGATAAGATAGATACCGCGCTCGTGTAGCTCAGTCGGGAGAGCGCTGGACTACAGATCTAACTCACCCTGGCAAGGTGGTTTCGAGCCGCTTCGGCGCTCGCTATTTGCTCCTGGCGGGGATAAACTGCGGCCGGTGGCAGCGGCCGCGTTCAAGGTCAGATGAAGCCAGCGAGCCGGGCGGACCTTCCTCAGTCGTTAGGGGACGTTCAACTTTCGGCTATAAATTCTGCCGGTGACTGGAATTGCGTGATCTGATTGATATACCACCTCCCGTTAAGGCCTGCGCAACAAGCTTGGCTTTGCCGCGTGGGTCCTGATCTCGGAAATCCATCCCATCAAAACATCCGAACTAAATTCATTTTAAAAATGGCGAGTTAAAACGCACTATGCAGAACGATAGGCGATGCTTAACAGTCTTGCTCGCTTTCGAACGACACACGGTCGCATGCGTAACCCTCGCCCGGGTAGGGCAAAATCACTACGTGTTCGGGTAGGGGGGTTGGTACTACGACCCCCCCCCCCCACTTAGCGTTTCGCCCCTAATGGAGCTAGAGCTTCGATGCAAAGACGAGCGTGTTGCTTGTGACGAGAGGAAGCCGATGATATCCGACTTTAATGTCTTGGGATCAAGGTGATCTCTGAGGTCATGTCCATAACCCAAAAGTCATAAAAATTGTAAATGCGTATAAATTGCATTTTATCGAGCTAGAATCGTGAATGAGCATATCATAATGCTTAATGGGTGCCAAATTCGTAATCAGCGTCACAAAATGTCCTATAAACTGCCAAATTCCAAAAAGGTCATGTCAGGTCATCTGAGGTCAGTAACCTCGGTTGACCTATGGAAGCGCATGACCCCAGTGAAACATATAATTATGTAAAATGGATCCCAAATTTGAAATCAGCGTCACAAAATGTCCTGGAAACCGCCAGAAGCCCGAAAAACTCATCTGAGGTCATCGGACGTCAATGACCTCAGTTGACCTCTGAAAAGGTCAATCGAGGTCACAATCTCAGTGGAAACCACAACTGTCACCTGGAAACACCTGTGCATATGCTCCTGAACAACGAACACTCGGAAACTGCACAAATTACAAGCATCTGCGGGACGCCAGTTGCGCCTGGCATGACTTTGAGAAAGGGTCATAGGTTACGGGTTATGTGTGTTGGAAATTCAAAATTTTCAGAGTATGTGGAAATTTTTCAAAAGTAGGGTACTGCAAGTTCCATCGTAATAGGTTGGAAACTACGCGAGTTATTCCAGAAAAACCGAGGGGGTGGCATCCACCCCTACCCGGGCGAGGGTTAAACAGGTGTTATTTTAATTGTTGATATTTTGTATTGTTGACGTACCAAAAATAAAAATAAAATAAAAGAACACTACGAGACTTGTTTTATGTTGCCTCTAGTGAAAACATAAAAAATCCAACTTTTTATTTGCTAACAAAACATGATAAAGATGCAATTCATAACTAAGTCCTTGCACGTGCCGGTCGGGTCAGAAGACTGGCCGTGGACGAGTGCAGCCGACTGTTGTGGCGTCTGTCGTGTGCTGACGATACCCCCCGGCAGAGTCCACCAGCTGGGCGGAGGACGTCGACCCGGCGGCAGACGGCTGCGTCTTTCTGGACGTCAGCGGCGAGCAGCCCTATCAGTGGGTAATCCTCGCCTGCGACACGGCCGCCTACGCCGCCTGTCGCGCGCGCTGTCCGGACGGCCTCATCACGTTCCAAGGTGGGGCGCCGCGCCAGCAGCGCAGCTGTCATAGGTACATACATCACTGCGGGTGGATGCCAGCACTCGCAAACACAAATGGACGTGCAAACTGATGTGTGATCGAAATTGTGTTATCACTTTCCAGGCCTCTGCCAAAAATTCGTTGGTGGTATGTTTTACACACAATTTAGCAATGCAACCTGACAAAGCACATGCTTTTTGTTTCGTAGCTATTACCCGGTGCCGTGCCGGTGGGCGTTTCGACGTCCTAATGTTTTTCGAGGATAGCGAAAAAACGGCGGCGCGCAGCACTGCCGTTTTGGCACAGGTGTTTGGGCATCAATTACCCACATTGTGTGAAACGTGTGACCTCGGGTCATCTCAGGTCAGGTAACCAGGCCAGGTCACGTGACCCCACCTCCAAATCGAGTATGGCTACTGGCGAGGTCATTCGGTTCTCCCGCTTGGGTCGGCGTAAGAGACCCCGACTATAAATGACGACAATCGCGTAGTCGTAAAGCCCCAATACGCCGTAAAGCCCACCGACACCACCCACCTCCAAAAAAGTTTGCGGTCGTACCATAGCCACATTTTTTGGCCGATCAGTTTCAAACTTACAGGATTTAATAAGACCATAAGCACCTACAATTCGTTTATCTTGGATGTTTACATCGGTGAATTTAGGTCAGGTCGATCAGGTGACCTCCCCATTGTAAGTCAATGGGGAAATTTGCAAATGCTTCCTATTCAGAGAATACGCATCTGATCAGGCCAGTTCTTTCAGGATCATGTCATTATAGGTAATTATTGATGACCCATGTATAAGTTTTGCTCAGTGACCCTTACAAGGTCATGCTATTGAGGTCATCTGAGGCAGTGGCGTACTATCCTGGGTCATCATATTCTGGGCCTGCCCCCCCCCCCCCCCCCTGATAGGGGGGGGGGACAATTTTTATCAGGGGCATAAGGTACACCCACCAAAAAAACAATCACCGAATTTGGCCCACTATATTTTTAGAGGGGCATATTTTCACACAAAAGAAAATCTCTAAAAAATATGAAATAAAATAATTCACTTTTTGTTCGACCAGGGGGCCCCAAGGTATGTACACAAGAACTCGCCGCATTTTGGCCAGGCCGGCCAAATTTACGGTGAGTTTTGTGAGAGTACCGTGGGCACAGGCCCTATTTCGTGTGCTGATGCACTGGCCAAAGGGACCAGGTCCAATCGATGCTCCAAAAGTCGTGGCTGTTCATCCATGAAGCCCCAGATCGGCCTTCTAAGTCCACGGTCGACCCTCTATTTGCCACGATCGACCCTCGAGGGGCTCAGCTAACCCTCCAGGATCCCCGGCCGACCCTCTAAATTGGAAGTGCGCCGGTGACCGTGAGCATTATTGTGCTAAAAAAAACTGCAACCATATTGAAGGATCTGCGATGTTTTTTCGTTAGTTTGTTTTTGCTGGCAATAGTCATTATCGCCGAGCCAGCAATACAACTCCGTTAAAAAGGTGGGAAGCGCGGCGATAGCGGGGTGGGGGCGGTACCCTCCCTTTGTCGAGCCCACGCTGCCAACAGAATGTCAAATCAAATGAAGGGCCATACAATTCGCATCTTCTTGACATGCCAGCCAATGAACAAATAAAAGAGCACAAATAACTTACTGTATTAGACCGAATGTCGATACTCAATGCATCAATGGATAGATCATAGACAGAGGCCAAGTTCGTGGTCAAACGCGACGCCAGGCAATGTCTGTGACCAATGCATTACAACAATCTGGACAGCGGACACAACCCCGAGACTCCGGCCGACCCTCCCGGCAGGGGGAATACAGGGGGGAGGGGGGATCGGGGCAATCTGAGGGCAAACAAAATATGTGTAAAAGTTGAATTGAAAATGGGGCCCCACTCAATATAATTCAGTTAACTCAGTTAGTGGGCCAAATCCGGTTTTTAGTTTGTTTACATTTTGGGGTTAGGTAGGGGGCCCCTCGACTGTCATTCGAGGCCCCTGCACCTATTCATGTTCAGTTAATGGGGCAACTGACGGCCACGGGCTCCCTGCCTTGGACTGGGCCCCCTGTGTTAAATACCCCTACCCGGGGGCCCCTGTGTTCAGTACCACTACCAGGGGGCCCCCTGACCGACAAAGGGGTTTCTGATAGTCTCAGCCCCCCCCCCCCCCCGCGATGCCAGCAAGAGGAGACCTCTGGCTGTCATTTGGGGGTTGGGGCGTGCGTATTCGTCTCCAGCTAATGGGGTCCCCTAATCTGTACCGGGGATCCCCGACCCCCTGTCTGGCACCAGGGGCCCCCTGTACTCAGTACCACTACCCGTGGGCCCCCTGACCGACAGAGGGGTTACTCAAATCCCACTGTCTCAGGGCACCCCGCATTGCGCAACAGGCCCCCTTGTCCCTGGGTGCCCCCAGGTGAGGATAATTTTAGGACAAAAAAAAAGTATAATAAAAAAGTTGAAATGGGACTCCTCAAAACAAACTGGACCAAATCCAGTGAGTTAAAATTTGGGGTAGGTAGGTTGGCCCTCGATTTGTAATAGGCCCTTTTCAGGGACCTGGACAAATTTCCATGGGTCAAGTCGTCGCTCCAGAGGCCCTGGTCGTTCATCCATGAATCCCCAGATGGGCCTTACAAGGGCCCCGTTCGACCCTCTAGGTGCTCCGGTCGATCCTGGAGGATCCCAGCCGACCTTCCAGGATCCCCGGCCGACCCTCCAATGGATTATTTATTACCCCTGGTATCACATGGTGCTCGAAATATGGCCCTTCGGGCCCTATTTTAAAAGGGGCACGTACGGACCTTCAGGGCCTCAGGGGGGGGGGGGGGCAATTTCCCCGATTGCCCCCCCCCCCCTGGGTACGCCTATGATCTGAGGTCACCAACACGTTTTTGTGAATCACTTTTGATTGAATAAAGATACAGATCTGAATATGATACCACTGTGTTTATCTCGTCAAACTGCTTCCGAATATGTGCATTGTGACACATAAACTACCATATGACCTTGGATGACCTTCACATGAGGTAAAATTTGGAATTTGACTTAAACCACTTACAAGGGATATTATTCGAAGCGCCTTGACGATACAAACATGATGACGTTAAAATTATGACCGTATCTTGATTACATACAAAGTTACTAGCGAAACACTTTTCCTTGCCCAAAATAGCTTTTTTGGCATTTGATGACCTGGAGCCTTAACTATTGACTTAAGCTAAAATTTCACGACACCTTAGCAATACATATGTCATTAGCGATTGCATTTTTGCAAGAGCTTTCGATTGTTGTTTCTTCTCGTTTCTTCCTAGCTATCATAGTTCCGGAAAATTTTGGGGTTTCTGGGGCGAAGTCTAAAATGTTAAAATCTGACCTTTGATGTCCTCTGGTGACCTGAATATTGACTTGAGAAAAAAAAAATCCCGAAACACTTTCGAAATGATTTTTGACGAGCTATCAAACGTTGTTCTTGGATTCCGCCGACTCCCCCATAGGAGCCGAGTTAGACGGGAGGCGTTCAGACAACAACAACCCCCCCCCCCCCCCCTCCCCCGGCACGGTGAAGGTGGCGCCGAGCACCGGCACAGTCGAGTTAATACATGAATTTGACCCAGATGGATTGAATATGTATGTACCTACCGTATATTGAGATGAGGATGGAGTGTTCCGTTGACCAGGGTGTTAAAATCAAGAGTTTGTTTTATTGCGTGCTGTGCTTTCGGGGTTGTCTTTCATATTGCCTGGAAAGGGAATATTCATGCCGAGAAAGTTAGCAACCACTGTTTTACTCATATCGAATTTTTCAGTCTACCTCAGACCGTTTTTGCCGTGTCATGTCCTCACATGCTCCAACATAGGCACAATGTTAAGGGTGCGCTTCTCGCGACTGTATTGCCACCTATTTGTGGATGTGGCATGGCATAACTTTCTCCTTCACCCGCTAGGTGTCTGGGTTATTTATGGCCTCCAGGCACCCCATCTGGAGTCTGGTGTCCGACTATCGCATCACGATCGTACTCACGCGTTCACGCTATTCCCCCTGGCACACACTCGCCATGGCATTCGTTGCCGACGGCGGATGTGGCGCGTGTCGAGGTGACTGACAAACTGACGACAAAAGACTAAGGGTCTGTTCCAGTGGCTCCTCAAAAAAAAATAGAAAAAATAGAGGAGGTTGGAGGAGCACTGATTTGCGTCGCCACGGGAACAATTTCGGATCAGGTATCAGCTGTTTGCGAGCATGTCAAGTAGACAGTGCTGATGCATTGAAGACAAACACGGCGTCCAGATCCACAACAAATATGAGATACCAAATTTTGAATTTTGATACCCCATTTTAAGTACCCATAGGGAAAATGAGAATAAAAAAATACTATTCGCACCACTTCAATTTCACATTCAGTCCTCACTCTCTTTCTCTTATGTGTAAAACAAATTGGGGTCCGAATTGCATATGAATGAACCGCACCACTAATGTCTACCATATCCTCCTCCAGCCTCCTCCGAAAAAAAACACCTTTCATTTCGGAGGAGTTCAGAGCAGACTTGTCAATGATTCATATTTGTCATGAGTCGATTCACAGTGATTCACGGACCATAATGAATGATTCAATCATGATTCAATCACTCAACATTACCATAATGAATGATTCAATCATGATTCAATCACTCAACATTACCATAATGAATTATTCAATCATGATTAAATCACTCAACATTACCATAATGAATGATTCAATCTTGATTCAATCACTCAACATTAAAGGGAAGTGTCGACTCCTTTGTCTAATTCCTTTGATTTTGAATGTGCGACTCTAAGATTGTATGAGCGTGATAGGGAGGTCATGCTCTACCTGTGTGCCAATTTTCATGCACATCAGAATAGTCTGCTGTTTGACCTTACACATATGGCCTGCTCTAACTCCTTTGATTTTAAATGTGCGACTCTAAGATTTTACCAGAATGATCAATAGGTCGTGATCTATCTATAATGTACCAATTTTGAAGCCAATCCAAATAGTCGGCGAATGTATTTCCGAATGTGAATGTGAATGTGAGCCAATTGGACACGCGTGTTGTTTATTTTGATTATAAAATGATATTTATAATATTTATTATAATTGCAAATTCCAAGTTCCAAAAGCATTAATGACTTTACGTTTCACTTTATTAAGCGAATAGAACATTTATTTTGATTTTGCATTAGGTATTATTTTTTATAAAGCATGATGTGGAATAAAGCGGCGCCGATGCGATAGTGATATTTGGGACATGCGGAGGTCATGCAAATGTTTGTTTATGATTTAGTTTTTGATATGGTATAGCCTAGAAATTAGGAAAAGGTGGGTACCTTTAGAGAATTTTTCGTGTGAAAAAGGTGTGCGTGTACTGTGTGGTTTATGAACCAAAGTATGAGTTAGTTACCTTTTCTAAGTATTTAGGTACCTACCCCTAACCCTACCAGTTCCAAGGTATTCACCTAGTTAGGGCTGATTGAACAGTGGCTTTGTGCCCACTGGAGTTGGACACAAAGCCTCGCTTTCTTTACGCATAGATGAATTACAGGCTACAGCTCAGGACACAGATCTCATATAATTGGCCATTAAGTGCCTGGTTTGTCCACAGGGCACAGATGAATGCTGGGCCGCTGGCATATTTTGTGGACAGTTTATGCTGTTCGACCAAAAAAGAATGATTCTTTGAGCAATGAATGATTCAATCAGCCTATTTTATCTGTATGAATGATTCAATCAGTGACTCACAACAGGTTTGCGCATGAGGTGAATCGATTCATGAGTCATTCATTTGAAATAAGAATGATTCAATCAGAAGTAGTCGATTCACATTGAATCATTGACAAGTCTGGTTCAGAGGAGGTTTGAGGCGGGCTTGGAGGAGGTTAGAGGAGTTTGGATGAGCCACGGGAACGATACTATTCATTTGGAAGAACTTAGAGGAGGTTTGAGGAGCCACTGGAGCAGACCCTAAGACACAAAACATCGACGTTTATAGTCAATTCTGATCAGGGTTGTGCTCGAATAAGATTTTTAGACTGACTCGACTCTGTCTCATTTTCGAAAGGACTCTGACTCAACTCGGACTCAAACGGGGCAATTGTTTTTGGCGATTCAGCTTTGACTCATTTGCTTTTACCCCGAACCAATCAACAAGCTCAATAGTCAATACTGATAGCAGGCTAGGGCTAGTAGGTTGTAAAATACTAACCGTTCTGCCGGAAATTGTGGACCCAAGAAAGTGCAGGAGTATGCCATACAGGGAAAGGAAATCGTTCCTTTCAAAGCGCCCAAAGTTCAGCCAGGTGACTGCATCATCTTCGGCCGCCGGCAGCGTGTGATAAGCTGGTAATACCACAGAGGAGAGGAGTCTCTGTCGCCAATGAACTCTATGTTAGCATTTTCTGTGTATGTATAAGTGTTTTTGTGTGTTTTATCTCAAATAAAGGTGCTTTCGATTGATGTTTTTATTCTAATAATTATAATATGATGATTAAGAGGATGGAGGAAATAACTTAACAGCCACATACACGGGATAATGGAGACTGCCGGAATATCCGAGATTCACTTGCGGGAAAGTTTACTCGTCAAATAGTCACTGCCATCCGCGGCCACCAGTCTGCTCTATCGGACGTCTAGCGCGCGCCCTTGGAGAAGGCGGGACCGTAAGGCCATTTGTCACCCGTCTCCCCGCTCTCGCCCCCCCCCCCCCCTTTCCTCCCCCTCCGCTCACGCCTCACCGCACCCCAAGCGGTCCTGTGCCGGGTGGTTCTCGTAATCGAGCAGGGCTCCGGCGCCCAGTCCAGATTCGGGGGGTGAAACGCAAAAAGCGGATACTAGTGCCATCTACATGCGGATACTGAAAACAGTTGCAACACGAGGTATTTCTTGGAATACCTCAAAAACGTGCAATGGTTCCCGCTGATCATTAGCATCTTCGGAAACAGAGCTAATGTGTCTAAAACATTATGCAACGTTGTTTTGCTCCGTTGTCTGTGGCCAGGGTAATTCATAGCCAAACTTCATGCAACGTTGCAAGGAAAATGACTGGTGGTATCGATAAATCCTTGTACAAAAATAAAGTGTGTGGCAAGCTGATCAAGCAACATGCACTGTTTTGAACGCAGTGCTTAAGGTTTGCCCCGTAAAACGCTGCGAAAGTTGGTCTGAAAAAAACTTTGCCGTGCAATATGTTGCAAATGGTTGCATATTTTGATGAAAAACTTTGCCATGCAGAAAGCTCCAGTAATGAACTCCGTAATATTGTAATTTCATAGACGTCGAGCGAAAACAGAACTGCTGAGAGCCCAGGAGAGCTTGTCATAGGTTTACCATAGGCAGGCCTCGGAAACGCACCCTTAAGGCATCGATCGTGGCTCGGGCTCTCTTGCAAGCAAATACTCCACGTTCATAAGTGTTTGATTTATCATGTTCATTCAGATATAATCACACACATTCAGATATAATCATTAAGATATAATTATATATAGTCACAAACAACTGTTGATGTCTCTTCATACAAAGACGTAGCTTTGCTACTTGACGTCTGATATCGCCGCCGTAGCTCTCCCTGACCTCTGTCCTGGTGTTGTCGTAGCTCTCCCTGACCTCTGCCCTGGTGTTGTCGTAGCTCTCCCTGACCTCTGTCCTGGTGTTGTAGCTCTCCCTGACCTCTGTCCTGGTGTTGTCGTAGCTCTCCCTGACCTTGTCCTGGTGTTGTCGTAGCTCTCTCTGACCGCTGTCCTGGTGTTGTCGTAGCTCTCTCTGACCTCTGCCCTGGTGTTGTCGTAGCTCTCCCTGACCTCTGTCCTGGTGTTGTCGTAGCTCTCCCTGACCTCTGTCCTGGTGTTGTCGTAGCTCTCCCTGACCTCTGTCCTGGTGTTGTCGTAGCTCTCCCTGACTTCTGTCCTGGTGTTTTCGTAGCTCTCCTTGACCTCTGTCCTGGTGTTATCTGTGTACCACAGGTCGGTGTGTGGAGGTCAGTAGCGACAAGCTGCTGCTGTCGGACGCCGAGGCGCAGTGCGCCGCGCGGGGTGAGCGGCTGATTTCGCCCCGCAGCGACGCCGAGGTGCGGCAGCTGCAGAGCGCTGTGGCCACCTCCAAGCTGCCCGCGATCGTCGGCTTCCTGGCCTGTCGCTACAGTTTCCAGGACGTCTTGGGCGGGCCGGCTGCAGACAGGGAGAGGCCTCGCACCGCGTGAGTGGTAACGGGCGGCACAGAGACTGGCTGGCGCACCGACAGCGGATAGATTGTCTCCCCAGTCCCCACCCACTCTCCCGCCCCCATAAGCAACAGAGCCACAACATATACAAAGAAGAACGGGGTCAGACGTGGCATCGTAGCCGACAAGCTGCTGTGCACGAACCGATAGCACGAACCGTAGAGAAGTTCAAACGACAAGTGTCTCGCTCAAAGGCTTTGTCACGGGGGGCATGCGGAACAACTTGCCCCCTCTCCCCGACCTTCAACTGGTGACCCCCTGAAATGTAAATAGATCCAAGGTGATTTAAGGTGAAAAAACGAAGTAGTTCGATGCAGTTCACAGGTTCGCCCTCCCCGGAATGCCTCGTTCTGCCGTAGTACGCAGACGGGTTGCGTTCACTTACGAAATGGTGTGTCGTTCATTTCAGGGCAGGCCAGCTGGCTCCATGGCTGGCCGAGGGCACCAACTATGCGTATGAGACCAGCTTCCCCTGTCCAAGATACACGGGGGTTGGGATGTACTTCACTCTGGAAAACAGTGGTGCAACCGTTCCACTCATGGCCAGGATGCACACCGTCGCCGTAGCCTTCCACTATATCTGCTCACCGGACGAGGAAGGTAACGGAAGCAATTGGCAAAACAAAAACGGCCTTGTTATCAGGCATGCTCCCGGATGCCCAAAAAGGATCCCGGGATCAGATACTCAGGATGTGGATGCTGTCACTGCCGAGGGATCCTCGGCAAAGTATAGTTGATATAATGAATAGTTGTATCAAGATATCCATAGGATCCAACATGCAGATCATTTACGAATTCATATATTAACAAAAATGCACAGCATGTTGGCAGGCATGTACTTGTATACATTGTACACGGATACACAAACAAAATCAGGATCTGATCGCCATTATTTATATCCCAGATCTCCAGGACCCTGGATCCAACCTAACATGTTGTTTTAACTTGATATGTTAAATGAAGGTAATAGCGTAAAAGGTAATTAATTGTTAAAAAATGTAAAAGGTAATTGTGTAATAACTTATTTGTGGATATTATGGGTAAATTCACGAGGAATCCGCTGATATCTTGTATTGAAGATTTACTAGTTATTTTGTCAAAGGATCCACCGGGAGCCCAGATCAGTTTCAATAATTCCATCGAGATCCACTGGATCCAATATGAGGATACATAATTTCTCAATCATTAATTTAGTTATGTATTTTGGATGTTTTAGTGTTTGTTGTGAGCGGAACTATTGGGGTTTCCGTCTGTTGTTATATTTTGTCAACACATTATATGCTTACTGTGTAAAGTTTGCGAGGAATACTGTCGAAGCCAATGGCCTGAAGGATCATATATTTACTTATAAGTGAAGAAAATTATCTTTACACAAATGGACTTCTTGTGAATAATGCAATATTTAACGACATGTAACTAACGTTGCGTCTTACTGACTTCCTCAGGAAGTCAATGGGACGTACTCAGACGCAGACGAAGACGCAGTCAACGCGACTTGCTTTAATGATCCTCTTGACTCTGTTGACTCTGTAGCTGCAGCGAGTCTATGGACATTCCATACTCAGTAACCCTGCCGCTGTCCGCTGCCCAGATTCGTGTCCGGAAGGCTATCTTGCCTATGACGACCAGTGCATCACCTTCTCCGATTCAATGGCTACCTACCACGAGGCCCAGGTAGCGTGTCACCTGGAGGACGCCGAGCTCATCGACCCGCACCTCTTCCACCAGGTCAGCCGCGCACCGGCAGCATCGCAGCAACCAAGGGGACATCTCGTGCTCGTGCTGGGTTAGCGGGACATCTCGTGTTGGGTTAGCGGGATATCTCGTGTTGGGTTAGCGGGACATCTCGTGTTGGGTTAGCGGGACATCTCGTGTTGGGTTAGCGGGACATCTCGTGCTCGTGCTGGGTTAGCGGGACATCTCGTGTTGAGTTAGCGGGACATCTCGTGTTGGGTTAGCGGGACATCTCGTGTTGGGTTAGCGGGACATCTCGTGTTGGGTTAGCGGGACATCTCGTGTTGGGTTAGCGGGACATCTCGTGTTGGGTTAGCGGGACATCTCGTGCTCGTGCTGGGTTAGCGGGACATCTCGTGTTGGGTTAGCGGGACATCTCGTGTTGGGTTAGCGGGACATCTCATGTTGGGTTAGCGGGACATCTCGTGCTCGTGCTGGGTTAGCGGGACATCTCGTGTTGGGTTAGCGGGACATCTCGTGCTCGTGCTGGGTTAGCGGGACATCTCGTGCTGGGTTAGCGGGACATCTCGTGTTGGGTTAGCGGGACATCTCGTGTTGGGTTAGCGGGACATCTCGTGTTGGGTTAGCGGGACATCTCATGTTGGGTTAGCGGGACATCTCGTGCTCGTGCTGGGTTAGCGGGACATCTCGTGTTGGGTTAGCGGGACATCTCGTGCTCGTGCTGGGTTAGCGGGACATCTCGTGCTGGGTTAGCGGGACATCTCGTGTTGGGTTAGCGGGACATCTCGTGTTGGGTTAGCGGGACATATCGTGTTGGGTTAGCGGGACATCTCGTGCTCGTGCTGGGTTAGCGGGACATCTCGTGTTGGGTTAGCGGGACATCTCGTGTTGGGTTAGCGGGACATCTCATGTTGGGTTAGCGGGACATCTCGTGCTCGTGCTGGATTAGCGGGACATCTCATGTTGGGTTAGCGGGACATCTCGTGCTCGTGCTGGGTTAGCGGGACATCTCGTGCTGGGTTAGCGGGACATCTCGTGTTGGGTTAGCGGGACATCTCGTGCTCGTGCTGGGTTAGCGGGACATCTCGTGCTGGGTTAGCGGGACATCTCATGTTGGGTTAGCGGGACATCTCGTGCTCGTGCTGGGTTAGCGGGACATCTCGTGCTGGGTTAGCGGGACATCTCGTGTTGGGTTAGCGGGACATCTCGTGCTCGTGCTGGGTTAGCGGGACATCTCGTGTTGGGTTAGCGGGACATCTCGTGCTCGTGCTGGGTTAGCGGGACATCTCGTGCTGGGTTAGCGGGACATCTCGTGCTGGGTTAGCGGGACATCTCGTGTTGGGTTAGCGGGACATCTCGTGCTCGTGCTGGGTTAGCGGGACATCTCGTGCTGGGTTAGCGGGACATCTCGTGCTGGGTTAGCGGGACATCTCGTGTTGGGTTAGCGGGACATCTCGTGTTGGGTTAGCGGGAGGAATGCGTCTGACCGGCTGACGAACAGCAGTCGACTAAGTTGCCTGTTATTCCGTTGCTAGCTGAGGCAGGTCATTACCATCCACACTGGTAAAATGGTGAATCAACGGGCTCAACTTATCCACGTCAGGGCCTCAACCCTTCGGGCCATGATCTGGTTACGTCTCTTCGGAAGACCATTAATTGTCCATTCATGATAATGGCCACTGACCTACTCTCGAGTTAATAAGTTAGCGTTTAACGGAGATGCCTCTGCGTTTCAGTATTTCTTCATTCCCAAAGTTCTTCATAATCTGAACACGAATCAGCTGACCAGAGATAATGTCTGGCTGGGATATGACCGGATTAACCAGGCTGACTTTACCGACCCCTATGGCAACATTGGCGGCGTACTAACAAGTGAGATACAGCAATGGAACCACCAAATCGCTCGAATGATTGGCATCGGTGATTGTTCAAAGTGTATTGCATGTTATTTTGAAAAGATGAAAAGCACATTGTTAAGTTGAATTACCGTCGTCATTGTGTCTATATTTGTCATGGATAACTCACAAATATGAATATGTCTTTGGTTGAACCATGGATGGATATCTGTAAAGAAATGTGCAGTAAAACGTGTGTATTCTCAGCAGTACGGGTCACAACCTCTCCTGACGACGTTCACACGACTGCCTTGTTCCTCGCCAGAGGCGTCCCGCTCCCCCGGTCACCCCAAACCTTTGTCCGGGCGGCTAGCCGCCGGGCGTCTCCACCCGTCCTGAACAAATACCTCGGGCCGGCGGGCCGGTGTGCCCTCTGTCTCGTCCCCCTCCCACGCACCTGAGCCAAAGCCCCGAAAAGGACAAACACGTCTGACACCAGGTGCGAGGGAGACGCCGCGCCCAATACCGAGCGTGGCAGAGAGTGTAACGAAGGTCCCGTATGTAACGCCCTTGCAACGGCCAACCGTTTCGAGATCCGAATCCGGTAAAATATGAAATTATTTTTGATCCTTTGACGAAATGACTAAGTGTAGCGAATAAATTATTTCACCACACTCAATTTTTCGACCCGCACAATAGTTCTGCTATCTCAGCTCAAAACACATGTTAAAGGCAAATAATTCCCTTTAGGCATTGATGTCGCAGTGTAGCTAGTAATTACCGGCCAATCTCTCTTCTGTCGATCCTGTCAAAAATAGCCGAACGCATTGTCTGTACGCAACTTAGCCATTATCTGCGAGTCAACCACATTCTTAGCGACAGCCAGTTCGCTTATCGACGTGGCCACTCTACGGAGGACGCTATCCTCGACGCTGTCTCATGGGTCAATTCTAAGATCGACAACGGAATGCTAGCTTCAATTATGGCAATTGACCTGAGCAAGGCCTTCGACAGCGTAGACCATAGCCTTCTCCTGCAAAAATTAGAATGGTATGGTATATCATTTCACTGGTTCAACAGCTACCTTAGAGGACGTGAGCAGATGGTTCGTGGCGGCTCAGTGGTCCGTCCAGTGAATTATGGTGTCCCGCAGGGGTCTACCATCGGCCCTATTCTCTTCAGTCTATTTGTAAATGACATTGCGGGTTTTCTCGCTCATGGTCGACTACTATGTTATGCTGACGATACGCAGCTGCTCGATTGCTCGCCATCTGACAGTGATAGTCTGTCACAGCTCAAAATACGCCTGGAACATTCAGCAACATCGGTGCAACAATGGTTCAAAAATAACTCTTTGAAAATGAACGCAACAAAAACCGACTCCATCATTCTTGGAACCAAGCAAAGAGTGAAAAAGCGTCGAACTTCCAGTTTGATCTGTCGGGCACCACACTTCAGTCATCACATGCCATAACAATATTAGGAGTCACCATTGACCAGTCCCTGTCCTGGGACCAGCAAATATCTACCGTGGTGCGTCGATGCTATAGCATCCTCATCTCCCTGAACATATTTCGGCGTCACTTCCCACCAAGAGCTCTAATCACAATCATTCAAGCCCATGTATTCTCTCAAATAATGTATTGCCTTCCCGTTTGGGGTGGAGCAGCTGACTATCAACTGAATCGGATTAAAAAAAGGTGATTAACTACGCAGCCCGAGTGGTCACCGGTGCAAGGCGCCGGGATCACATTACTCCAACGCTGAACGCACTGCACTGGATGACCGGATCGGCGAACTAATCGAGCATCGTGGCTGTATCAAGGTGTATCGAGCCCTCACAGACCAAAATACCCCATCCGCAGAAAGAGCAGTGCTCACCCCCCACCCCCGATCAGATGTTGCTATGCGGGACACCAGGCTAACGGATACGGCGCAACTCCACCTGCCGAGGGGACGGCTGACCGGCACTCAGCTCTCATTTGTGTACAGAACAGCGGCCGCATGGAACACTCTTCTAACAGCGACCATGAATGCCCAAACTCTGGGGAGTTTCAAAGTGGCACTACGAAAACGAAAGCCTCATCAGTAAACTGTCTCATCTGTGTAGCAATATGATGTATCTTCCTGCATATTATAGGGTCTTGTGCTATGTATGAACCTATGTGTATGCTGCCTCACCTATGTAGAAGCTGTCAAACCGATGTCCCGAAAAACTATGTTCGCATGGATGGACTGGTTAATACAATACAATACACCTAGCTGTGTCATCTTAAGACGTATCCTTTATTGAGTTTGGTGAGATGCAATCCTAAACCCTTCTGTTTGTTAGTACGTTAACACGTTTCGTTTCACATTTCACATTTCCTGCCCAATAGCTTTAGAATGAGGTCATTTAAAAAACTCACGCTAAGCAAAATGGGGGGGGGGATTATTTGGACCACTCTAGACCGAATTGCATAACTACTTCCTAGGTTCCTTCCTAGATTCCTTCCTAGGTTCCTTCCTGGGTTCCTTGTAATGTATCAGACATGATAGTTTTATTCGTAATCAATGACAACATTCAGAGCAAGTTCCTAAAGAAACAGACGTTTCGACATACAGGGTGTCTTCGTCAGTGTACATTATCAATATTTAAATTATAAAGACATTAGACATTAGCCACAAAGACATTAATACAAAGTCAAGCAATCACAATCAGCTTCAGGCAAACTAGGCGAAACATTACTTGCGCATTGATCTAAAATTATAGTTATAACACGTTCCTAGTTTTGACACGTCCCTTCCATTTGAACATCTCCTAAAAACTGAACCACAATGCACAGCGAACAGCGAACAGGGTTCCTTCCTAGGTATCTTCCTAGGCTCCTTCCTAGGTTCCCTCCTAGGTTCCTTCCTAGGTTCC